>CM076581.1:176277433-176498774 GCA_034641835.2 Pinus albicaulis | reverse complement strand
GGCACGAGAACATCGGACTTGAAATAGGGATCCAACAGAGTATAATATCTATAATTTTCTCTCTCCCTTAGGCCATACACATGAGGGTCTTTTATACTCCCTCAAAGTAGTTTCAGTAGTTGGAAACAGTTGCGCCATGGGCTGGGGTGGTTGAATTCTGGGAATAACCATCACCCTGCCACGAAAATAAGGAATTTATATATTTTTTTAATTATTTAAATGGCATACATGGAAAATTATGAACGGACTCGCGTATATACGTGGAAAATTCTAGGCATAACTGTGTATTGGAATTTTAACACTGTTTTTTATGAATTTGTTCAAGTCTGGAAGGAAAAGGTGCCTAGGTCCAAAGAGACAATCAGTATTCACATGAGGGTGAAAAATGATGCTATAACAGATGCCCCCTAATATATGAGGTCAAAAGGGGTACATGATGGCCGAAATATATTATGTGCATAGAAAGAACCTTGCGAAGACAAGAGAGGACATCACCAGATTTCAGCTTGTCAAAAAACTAATGAAAGAAGTCTGAGAGTCAACTCATGTCTGAGGCGGGCATACCCATGCTCAGTGAAAGAAAAATCATGTCTATAGATCCAAAATGTATACAAGTATAACTGAACTGGAAAGTACATAGTGAATCATCTGAGCACTTCCCTAAAGTACAAGTCGAAAATCAAGTGCAAGTATCACATATAAAATACTGATCAATGACGTTGTAGTATATATCTAATCACTCAAGTAATTGAATCTCCAGGTACCAAATCATAAGAGGTGGAAAACATGGTACAATCACGCAAATCGGGGGCCAACATACAAGATGTTGCTGTGCTGAAACTGCAACATATAAGGGTGGATGGTGTCACTGGAAAAAGCTGGATAAAATGTCAACAGTGAACCGAAGCATGCTAATGCAAACCCGAGGTCTTCACCAATTACTATGGCACAATTCTACACAATGGGAATGAATGAGCTGAAGTCGACCATGTGAGAAATTGTTTGATTACCGGTCAATAATGTAAACTGTTAACAAATGCGAGACAACCCACCGATAATGATAATGAGTGTCAAGGTGCCCCAATACAATCTAACAAGTGAAAACGAATGAGTTGAAGTCGAACACTTGTAAGAATCTATCAATCAGGAGGCGATAATGAATCCTCACTGTCGTTAGCTAAGAGTCTTCCACTAATGACTGCAAACCCTAAGGTACTGACAAAAAGACTCTAGACCTTATTCCCAGAGCAATGAGTCGGAGTCAATGGGAAAATATCTGCTGGAAGGAAGGCATTGAGGCATACCACATCAGTCCAGTGCGAGTGTAACCCGCAGGCCAAGATTTGGAAGGAATCGGATGAAGTAGAGTGAAGGAACCAACCAGAAGTACATTTCTGACATGCACAAGATGAAGCTAGCACATGGAAGAAACCCTTTCAACCAACCAATAATGAAAGTTGACAAAGAAGCGAGATGTCCACCGATAGGGTCAAACGGAAATCAAGGTACTGCACGAATCCCAAGTGTGATAATGTGTGCTGATGTCGAAAGCAAGGAAAACCACTCAGTCAAAGACCCATAATGATGATCAAATGCTGAGCACAAGGTCACCTATCAATAATGTAAATAGGGCCAGGGTGTGGCTCTAGGTTTACTCTCAGAGCAATATGTCGTAGTCGATAAGAGACAAACCCACCGGCAAGAAGTCAATGGATACTTTCTCAAACTATCACGAGCATAGGACCAAACATCTGATGTGATAGTACAAGATACTGACAAAACTGGGAAGGCCTGAATAATAATTCAAGAGACACCATAGAATGGCCGACTCAGGGTTAACTTCCCTTGAAAAAAAGCACGACTCATGATGACCATGGCAGAAAATAATGGCATTGTATAAATTTGTTATGCAGGAGGCAAAAACAAACTCTCCATATGAATGGAAGAGATAACCAACCAAGGGAGAATTGACTCATGAAACAAGGCTATGGCATCTCCTAGGTCAAAACTAAAACGATCCCAAATGAGGAAAAGGCATAGTGGTATGTGCTTTGTTCAAGGGCTACAAACTGATACTGTAACTGCCATCAAAATATGAAGTAACATCCTGTTCCCACTCTTTTTTAACATATTTGATTTTTTTTTCTTTTTCATATAATAAGATTGAGAAATAATAAAACAATGCTATGGTACAATGGATAGAATGAGTATCAAGAAACAGATGCACTAGTTCCTGGGATAGGAACAATCCTATCCTTAATGCAAGGTGGTGGAAACTGGTAAGCGATACTCAAAGGAGTGTTCCATCCATGGGTACAAGGGTGTCAAGTTGCGATAGCTAATTGATTTGCAATGGCTAACTTTGTACAAAGAGTCAAGGTCAAAAGATGGCTTAAACATCGAGTCCAAACAAAGCCGGCTAAAGGCCAAGATAAACAAGTAGTCAATATGAAATGCAGTAATGCAACTAAAGAACACCAGGGAGCCTCTAGGGTAATAGCCATAAAAATGATAATGAATAAGAAGAAGAATGAAGCTTCAACATATAAGTCATGGCAGGACTAAAGAGGACTCCCAAGCCTACATAAAGTGCAGCATGGGCAACAAGTGCTAGCGAGGAACTAACTAGGAAGCCCATGTAAAGGACAACTCTACCACAAAGTCATGAATAAATAATCGGCGAGTGAAATGGGTTGAAAACACATGACATGATGGGATTGACCCTATGGAAAGGGATCAAAATGGAAGCTACAATTCAGAATGCAACGGAAAGTGGATTTCCTAACCTATATGCCAGTGGAGATCATATACCTGCCATGACAGGTCAGCGGTCATGGTTTCGAAAACCGGAAAAAATCTCAAAGTCAACAAAATGTACCTGAAAATATACCCATCCCAACACTTCCAAGCAACTGGGTTATGCATCTTAATATAGATGTGAAAACAAATCTTAATGAAATTTTGCAAAAAAAATTCAATTTCTGGGCATAAATACACATTTTACCTCACATTTGGTTCATTGTTACTTTGCTGAATTGGAGAAAAGAGCTTTGGAGAAAAAACCTCTTTCCTCAAATTAGGATCAAACAGCCGTCAAACTTCATCGGATTAGTCAGGTAAGCCTTAAATCCATCTTTGTGATTAATTTCATCCATTAATAGATTAAAAATTTTGATTTTTCACTATTGAAATGATTTGTTTTGATTTATCATTCTGCGCATATGCAGGTTCTTGTGGATGAACCCATGTATGATACGTGACTATCCAAAAGGGAAGTCGCGTATGCGCAGACCGTGATTGCAAAAAATGAGCCTAATGTTAAAATTAATGATTTTTTGTAGGATGACTATCTCTTGGAGAGAACGTGAGCACAGTGCCATTGACCAAGAGGTCATGGGGGACCAAAATTCGCTTACTATTCTCTGAAATTGTGGTTTACTCAAATTTTTCAAAATGCCAAATATGAAAAGTAACATATGATTACTTGAAATGCTATTAAATCATTGGGAACCGGAGGAAGATTGTTTCATGATTGATCAAATACCTATACACATAGAGGTGGAAGACATTTATTTTATTACTGGACTCTCCCGAAGAGGAGATTCGGTATATTTACATGGCAAGCCTGTGGGAGGGCTTACAGTTGAGGATTATGTCCACGTCTATTGGGTAGAGGAGTCTCAAAAAGTAGGGACTCAAATTGCAATCAAAGATTTATCAGAGCTGCATATGAAAATTCTCCTCTTTACCATTTGCAGGGTGGCAGGATCTGCTTCCTTGCACCAGGCATTGAGAACACAGATGAGTATAGTTGTGGAATGTTTAGTGCATCTCTTTGATTGGTGTACAACTCTTCTAACCAACGTGAAAAAATAACTGACCTCCATCCGGAAAGCTAAAACTAAGCATTTCGGGTATGGAACCATGTTGATGACATTATTCTTTGAGAAGATTCATGGGCTTCGACCTAAAGTGATCTCATCCATCAGCAGCCCTAGAGACCCAAGAATAGCCCGATGGGCTGATCTGATGAAGAGACTGGGGGGAATTGAAGTTCCCCAAACGACATCAGATGATGAGTTCTTCCAATGGTGGGAAGAGCAATTATTTGCTGTGGATAACTATCCCTATGTTGGGATGGATTTTTGCGGTGATCCAGACTTGGTCCTTCCACCTGGTGTAGCATGGGGTGTTATTGGTAAGACTACAATATTTGATTGATTTTTTTGATGTTTTCGATATATGTGAAAAAATAAAAACAAACATGTTTTTGATTGGATTCAAAATGACTTACAAAATTATATGACCATGACATAGATATGCGACCAATTCGTCTGGAAGGATACCCATGGCACAAACGTCGCAGAGGCGAAGCGGATGCTGAAGACCCTGGTAGGACTCTACACACCGTTCAGAGAAACTTGGAGAGTTTGAATCGCCAAGTGCCTATCTCTACAGTAGAAGACTTACCAGAGGCTATCCAGAGATGGGTAGCCGGGGTACCGTGAGACTAGGTGCAGTTATTCTGCCGTGTGGCTACTGCGATCATGTTCTATAGGAACATGAACGTTGGTCAGGGATCATAGATTTTATTGGATGACTGTATTATTTTTTTAGACTGAACATGATCAGGCATAAGCCCTAATTTTGGAGGACAGATGGGTGAAAATTTTTGTATAGTTTTTTGTACATTCTGATGATATATACATATATACAGTGGTTTATGATGCGATGAAACAAATGTGTGAAAATGTATAATGATTTTGATAATTTGATTTAAAGTATTGAATGAATAATGTGCCAGTCAATTTCTTGACTAGCTAATGAATCTTCCATGTGATTTTGAGCTCAAGGAATGTGAATAAACGTTATAAATTGAAATGATCTTTGCAATAAATGTACCCTAAAAAACAATCGAAACAAGAAAGGATTCTGAACCCGATATATATTGTTAAATTTTGACATCACCAACTGGGTGTCCAAGAATACTACCAATGAATCAACACCCGAAGATATTGCTTCTGAAAGTAGATAAATGACCGCAATGTATTCTGCTACGTTATTGGAAGCAACACCAATGCAGACCCCTCTTGAAACTAACAATTGACCAGATGGATAATAAAGTACCCAGGCCGCGGAAGGCAAGTTCCGAGTGTTTCTAATAGTACCATCGGTGAAACCATAATGACTCATGATATCCAATACAACCTACCAAAGAAGATCAAAAAAATCATCACCATCACCTCATAGACCGAAAACTCAAATATGTACAAAAAAAATATATATATATATATATATACAAACAAGCAAGATGCCAGGCCAAGGCCTAGGCATAATACCTTTTCAGATAGAGCGCATTTCTGGGCTCCACCAACTCATTTCCCTCAAAATCAACCAAGGTATAAGCTCCCTTTTTGAGGGCCTTTTTAACGATGAAGGGGCCATACCACATAGACTTGAATTTACCTGCCCCCAGGGAATCCTTTTCCTGGGCATAAACCAGAACAAGGTCGCCTTTGGAAAAAAACCTAGGTTTGACCGCTTTATCATACTGAAATTGTACCCGTTTCTTATGTGCTTCGTTCATTGTGGTGGCATCTCAATGCTACTCATCAAGATGTTCCAGATGAAGGAGGTGTTCTTCAAGACTAGAAGTGTGAGGAAGAAGTTCTACAACTAGCTTAAGAGAAGGAATCTCACACTCAATGGGAATTATTGATTCCAACCCATAAGCTAGTTGAAACGGAGTACAAACAGTTGCAGTCTTTACTAACATCCGGTATGCCCAAAGCGCAGGATACAACATAATGTGCTAGTTAGTTCTAGCTATATCAATTGTTTGTTGAAGAATAGTCTTCAAGGATTTGTTCACGGCTTCCACTTGCCCATTGGCTTGAGGATAATAAGGAGATGAATGCTCTTGCCAGAAACCCAATTTGAGAGCTAACTCAGCCATCATGTTGTTCTGAAAATGACTGCCATTCTACCCAAATCCCTTGCATAGACACAATAAATCCCAACAATCGATCGGATGTGACCGTGAAAACACACTTGTTCGGATTCAACCTGATTTTGTAAAAATGACATCGTTCAAATACCTGACGGAGGTGAGAAGGATGATCAATTCTCTTGTGAGAACGAGCAGCTAGATCATCCAAGTATGCCTCGATAATATGTTTGATGTCGTGGAAGGCGTATGACATGGCCCGCTAAAACGTGGCTCCAGCATTTTTAAGGCCAAATGGCATTTTCTTGTAAGCAAAGGTACCCCAGGGACAAATAAAGGCAGTCTTATGCTGATCTTCAGGACGGATAGTAATTTGATTTTATCTAGAAAAACCATCAATGAAGGAGAAAATCGCATTTCCCACACACTCATCGATAATATGATCTATGAATGGTGTGGGGTAATTATCTTTCAGACATGATTTATTAAGATCACTGAAATCAATGCAAACGCAAATTGTTCCTTGTTTTTTGTCTACAGAGATTGGATTTGAAACCCATTCAGTCAAAGGAACAAGGAAAATTAATCCTGCCTTGAGCAGCTTCTCTACCTCAACTTTGATAGTTGCAGCCTTCCTATGGTTGACCGGACGAAGCTTTTGCCTCACAGGCTTAGCATTCTCATAGATCTTGATCTCATGTTGGACAATAGATGGATCTATACCAGGCATTTCTTCATAAGACCAAGCGAACAGATCCCTAAACTCTTTAAAGAGATCGGTGTAAATTTGAATCTCTTCAAGGGAACATTCAGCTCTGATGAAAACATTCTCAATAATGTTGGGATTCCTGGAGATGTTCACCGGGATAGTCGGAGAAATCACAGCCATGTTCCCTTCAGAAAAAACCTATGCTAGTGCTAAAGGGTTCAGTACTGGGTGAACAGGACCAGAAGACTGAGGACTTGGAAAACTTGACGCAACTTCGTTCAAGTCTGGTAGAAAGTAAGACCGATGATGCAAATCATCCCACGGTCTATCTACACCAGTCATAGCTTCCAGGATAGCCTCTTCAGATGGAAGAGTGGTATCTAGGAAATCTTGGGTGGAAGAAGAACTAAGTGTCCAAGCTGGGGCCACATCGCCATCCAATTCCTCTAGTTAAAGATAAACGGGAATGGATTCTGTAGAGTCAACAATGGATTTATAAGAAATCTCTGCTGCAGACATCAGAAATTCCATTCCACCCACTTGAACTTCCACTAATGTGGAAGTAAGGGAAGGTAAGGTCCAAGGATCCGAAAAATAATGAGTTATGAAGAACTCTCTTCGAATAGGAGCCCTGGAGGATGAAACTGCATTTATATGAATGCAAGGAGGTGGAATATCGAAAGTACCCATCAGAGAAGAATACATTCCAACCCCGAGATTCTCAACAGGCGGCTTGACATTATCCACCAAAGGGATAGTTGAGTCAGTAGATGCATTCTATTCTACAGGAGAACAATCCAATTGGTCAACTGTGACAATCCTCCCTTCGTGAGGGAAACAAATAATACGAAACAAGGAGGATGCAATAGCATCCATCTCATAAATCTAGTTTTTCCCCAATAGAAGGTTGTAGTCCAAGCTTGCATCAACTATCTCAACCTTGATATTTACAGTTTTCCCCCAACACAGATGGGAAAATCTGGGTCAATGCCATGCGGCCTATGAGAATGACCATCAAACGCAGTCAGAAGAGTGGATGATGGAACAGCTGCAGGAGATCTGATTCCTTTCCAGCATGCGAGAGACATCACACACGTGGAAGCACCCTCATCAACGAACATTCAAAATATAGTGAATCTTCAAAACAATGATCTAATATGGAAATCCATATGATGTGGGAGTCTCTTTTAAAAATTAGTCATATCAAATGTAATCATAAGAGAGTTTTTTGGATCAACAGCCCCAATAACAGTAAGAATAGAACTTCATTGAGCTGGACAAGATTGGAGCACCTCGAGAGAAGACATAGCACAAGGAATCTAGGCCAGATATTCTACAACAGAGTAGTTCTGAGCAGCCTTGGCATTTGGATTAATCGTCATACACTTTTTATATGCTTTTGGCATCCGAGGTATGGGCTCAACAGTTGGCTTCGTAATGTGAAGCAGTTCAATAGTATTAGAAGTACCCTTAGCTTTTGAAGACTCAGTTATACCATAATCACGAGATCTCATAGCGATATCTACGTGAGAACTCATCATATATATGTTTGATGGGGTTTCCCCTTCCTGGGTGCCTCTAGAGGAAGACCCAATATTTTGATTCGTGCCAACAACTAACTTTTTCCCTTGGGGAAAAGGGTTTGTTAACACAGCCTGGGAAATGGAAGACCGTTGTTGAGCTAACAAGCACTGTGCATCCTGAATTTTAGGCCAAAGGTGAGTAAGATGATCTCCAGTACATAACTTGCATGGAAATTTGACTTTCTTTTTATCCTTTTGTCCCTCACCAACATGCTTGTTGGATTTATTTTCATCGCCCTTCCCATCTTTGCCCTTCTTTCTATTATTATTTCATCCTTTCTTCTTCCCCTCAGATTGTTGATTTCCTTTGGGTTTTGAAGTCTGGACAACATTTATTGACAAATATTGAGAAGAGTTTGGCACTGAAGGTATAGCCTGACCTAAAGAAGTAGATTGTATAGACAACTGTTGCAATTGGTTAAGCAGGTTAGCTGCACCACTATTGATCGACCCAATAAGTCCATCACCATGAGGACCAGGTTTAGTTTTTGACAAATCCAATTTGGATTGAGGAGAATCACGCAAAATTTTATTGAGGACTCCAGACTGAGAATAAATTAGTTCTAATTGTTGGGCCTTGAAAATAGTCTGTTCCTTGGAAAATACACCAGACAGGGATAAATCCTTCGAAATATTTGGCTGCAGTAATTTTAGAAACCATTCTAGAAGGAATTTTTTTGGAATGTAGGCTTTAATGATCCACTTCCTTCTCTGTCATTCCTGAGTATGATCAGAAATGTGGGTTTCCTTGTCTTGCTTAAAATTACCCAAGAGTTTAGTCCCGACATCATAACAAACAGGCAGTTGAAAGTGATTTAAAAACATGGTAGCCAGATCTCCAAAAGTGGCAAAAATGCCCCTAGGTAACTCAATATACCACTTAGCTGCATTTCCCGTCAAGGTGCGCTGAAATAATCTCAACCTAATCGAATCATCGATCAAGGAGTTTGTTGAACACCAAAGATGAAAAGTGGTGATGTGATCTGCCGGATCCTCTCCATTCTTTCCTTCAAATTTTTGAATGTCTAAAGGTAGTTTGGTGGGGACAGGAGGCCACCTTGGACTATATCAGATTGGATCATTAGTAAATTTCGACAAATCTGGCAAGTTGAACGTTTCCAGAAATGGTAAACGAGGAGGAGCCTGGGAATTCCATCCCTGATAGGATGAATTTCCCACATTATGAAAAGAATACCCTGAATTTGATGAGGCACCAGGTTGCCAGAAAGAGTTCGTAGAAAAATTTGGGCCATAGGAAAACCCTTGTGACCTAGCATTTGGAGAAGGACCCCCTCTCAACATAGAGTTACTATAAACCGAACCAGTTTCCCCCACTAAAGTAGTGAATGAAGAAGAAACCCCCTGATAAGGGTTCCAAGCATTTGAAAAAGGAGAAAAATCCTGATAAGAACTAGACGAAGAGACAGGAACATTCCCTTGGTGACCAGCGAAAAACTGATTCCCTGCCCCTACTGCCGTAAATATAGAGTTCCACATTATGAAGGTAGTATAAATTTGACCTCCAGACCATGGATTAAAATTCTGAGTCTGGGAAGTAAAAGGAAAAGACCCTAAGGAAGGATTAAAGTGAGGAATATTTCCACTTCCAAAGGGGAACCCTTGAAAAGAAGCCGATCCACTAGCCATAGAGGATATGGGTGCGGATGCAGTTGCAGCAGTAGAAAAGGAAAATGGAGGAATTCCACTAACGAACATTCCAAGAAAAAAGGGACCAGATTGAGAAGCCTATGCTTGGGTATAACCAAAACCAAACACAGCAGTACTAGAAGCAATCGAAGATATAGCAATAGTGCCTCCTCCTTCAACTTTAGGAGGAGTCTCAATACTTGCAGCACTCACAGCCAAAGCTGTGTTCCCACTCGTGGCCATTGAAAGGTGAGAATGTGATGGATAAGGACTCTTGGGTCTCTCAGACTCAGGTTCGATGTACTCGATGATAAATAGAGAATTAGAAGAAAGAGGAGACATAAGCGATTCAGGAGATTGAGGTACTTCCTCTACTTCTACTTCTAGAAATAAAACTCTCGAGGTGGGTGGAGTACTGCTCTCGGTACTAACACCAACACTAAGACCAGCTATAGAAACTTCAAGCCCTAATGGAGGATCTCTCTCCGCTGCGTCAGATAATACTGGGTGATAACCACCTTCTGAATTGCTCCTACGCCTTCTTGAAGAAGGCTCGGCACTTGCAGGAGACAACCCATGAAGCCATCTCGATCGATGAATTGATCGGTCAGCCACTTTAAAATATTGATTAGACTCAAAAAAGTATAAAGCTAAGCAAGCTAGGAGAAAAGAGCACTCACTACAAAGTCCCTAAGATACAACCAAGCAAACGGCCTTCAAGTATTTCCACTTCGAGTGATTAGGATCAAACACCAAAATACAGGAAAGCGAAAAATAGGACCTCCTGAAAGTAGTCTGGGGTAATTACGACTCAGATGCACTAGCGAAGGTAACAGAGGCAGTTATGCTGACCTCCTAACAACAACCTTTGTCGGTGCAAGTACCCAAGCTTCACAAGGGCACCCTCCAGAAGTACTGTTGGAAGTGATACAAGGTCTGCCTCAGGTACCATGGGTATTCCCCCCCCCCCCCCGCAGTCACATGTGTGATACCTAGGAAGGGAAAATAAGGACACCAATCTATATTAACAGCTGGGCGGAACGGTCTTAGGTCAAGATTCAGCATATCAGAGAGGGGGTATCTCTCTTCTCTACCTGCACTTTACCTCGTGCTTGACTCTCTGGAGGAGAGCTTTCCTGGTCCACCTAACGGTGTTGGATTTCGCTCATTAATAAACTTCTATGTCTCAAAATCTGAGCGGCCTTGGAGAGTTAACTCTCCACTCACCTAATCCAAGGCCCTACAACCTAGCTAGTTGATGTATGACACTTAAAAAAAAAATTGCTAGTTGTTTTTAATTTATATCGCTTATTTTAATTGGCTGTTATTTTATGTCAAGGGAATATGGAAGTGAAACCAATGATGTTTGTATGACGCAAGAAGAAACCAATGAAAACCAAACTATATGCAAATGCACCAATTGCCTTTCGATGAAGAGTGATTTCTACACAGGTTCTACGAAACTATATATTTTACTTTTCCTTTTAGATATCAGACTTCACACACAAAAAACTACGAAAAATACTAAAATGCTTATGTGCACCTAATGCAAATCACTAATGGCATGAAAATTCTAAGATGCAAGATCTAAGAAATCAAAGAGAAATCTCTAATAATACGAAGGTTCAATCACTTTTTGGTAGTCCACCAATCTAATTCCAAATCATAAGCTCAAGGTATAAAAACACCAAAAATCAGACTTGATATAACAGAATGAAATCAGAAGAAAAATCCCTTCTTAATCAATTCAAGAACCGAAGAATAAATACTTCAACGAGGCTTAAAAAAGATGAAAAGAAACCGTAAACCAAAACAAAAGCAATGGGAAGCAAAAATGTTTTTTTTTGGCTTTTGAGTTTTATGAAGAAAAGAGACTTCAAACAATACCAAGAAACTATCAAATTACTGTGCTACTCTCATAGCAGGACTTGTATGAGCAAGAGGAAGACAAGAAACTCAACCAATCAACTCAGCACAATAGTGTAAACTTGCAGCAAACTCAAACTCCAAAGAATCAAAAGAGACTCTTCGAGAATTGCAACAAGACCTAGTCAATGAAATCAAGAAAACCAAACACAAAAAGAGGCAAAAATAAAGATGCAAAGCAACTCATAAAGCTAGGAAAGAGAAAATGAGCAAAATCTCTCTGTCCCAAATACTCAGAACAACCAAGAACCTTTAGAAAAAGATCTTGGTGCTCAAGCCGAAATTGCAAGCACAATAGATGAAGATTTCACCTAATGATCCGGTCTTCAAACAACCAAGAGAGAAACAAGTATAAAGCCACTTTAAACACAATCCAGAGACTTCAAAGATATCACAGGAACAAGTTTCCACAGGCAGACAAGACCAAAAAAGCTTAAAACCAAAAATTTCAAAATTTACCCAAACATACGCGCTTTAGTAGTTTTACAACACGCATGCATATGCGACTATGGTAATGGAAACTCGCATATACGCAGGTTCCTTTACACAAACTAGTGTATATACGCGACTGTGCAGAAGAAAAACCACGTATGAAAAGGTAAATAAGAAAAAATAAAAAATTCAAGCCTGATTAAGAGACCAGGTCTTCAATCTGACTGGAAAAAGATTTATTGAACTGGAAAAAATGATTAAAACTGTTGGAAACCTTCAAGACAGATGAAACAACCCAAAGGGAAATCACAAAAGTGTGATCCCCAGCGGAGTCACCATTTCTATTTCGGGAAATAACTCCCTAAAGGTTTTTGGGTTGGCAACCTTCACAGATCAAGGGAATACCATTCAAGAAGGACTCACTTAACCTATCTTTTATGCTGAAAGCTACATTTAATCAATTGCAAAACTTACCTGAAAGTCCTACGTTTGATGTAGATCCCACAGGGTTCAAACCCCCAGTAACTCCTCGTGCTTCGTAACCTGGAAATAAAGAAAGAACGAACACAAAACGCTAGTTGTACAACATATATTGTTCCTAGATGTTAGTATAATCCATGTATAATATCATATAAGAAACACTGAACATTTAACTAACAATATTCACACATATATAGACACGTGAATATTCGGGAACAATATGGTACTTCTTATTATAAATGGCATGTACAAGAATGGAAAGTGGAGAGATCACCTGAATCCTTCCACGGCCTTTGAGTAGACCATCCTCTAGATTCGTCCAGCTCTCACCTCGCTAGGATTCTTCCAAGATGTGTGCACACGAGATTTCATATAGGATGATGATCATCTTCAAGGAAACAAGGGTTTCCTGAATATACTTGGGAAGTGCATGAGTCACGGGAACATTAGACTTGAAATAGGGATCCAACAGAGTATAATATCTATAATTTTCTCTCTCCCTTAGGCCATACACATGAGGGGCTTTTATACTCCCTCAAAGTAGTTTCAACAGTTGCACACAGTTGGGGCACAGGATGGGGTGGTTGAATTATGGGAATAACCATCACCCTTCCACGAAAATAAGGAATTTATATATTTTTTTAATGATTTAAATGGCATACGTGGAAAAGTATGAACGGACTCACATATATACGTGAAAAAGTCTAGGCATAACCGTGTATGGGAATTTTAACACTATTTTTTATGAATTTTTTCAAGTCTGGAAGGAAAGGGTGCATAGGGCCAAAGAGACAATCATTATTCACATGAGGGTGAAAAATGATGCTATAACACCAAGCCAAATAACTATAGAAAAAGGGCATATCTAATGAGTAGAGGTCAACCTTGACACTCTGGAGATGAATAGGGAATGGCAAGCAAGCTAGCAAACCAGAAAAAGACAAACAAGCAATCCAACGACCGAAGTTGACCCAACAAGCTAAAACGACAAACTCACACTGTTTCCCCAGTGGGGTCGCCAATTTATTAAGAAAATAAATCCTCTCTGCAGAAAGAGATGATCCCTCTAGCCCTAGAGTGGGTCCAGAAACAAAGAGACATGCTAGAGTGGAGGTTCCTAATTACAGAATGAAAGAGGACATGGTAGATCGAACTACCTGGAATCCAATGTGGGCGTTACGATTGTAGTGGTGGCCTCTCGCTCCTACCTCAGCAAGTCACAATCCTTCTGCAGTCATGCTCAGATACCTGCACATATAACAATGAACAAGATTAGCATACAACATAATAATTCCATTTTTAATCACTAGCGAGTCAAAGAGGGCTAATCATATTGCATTAAACAAACGACATAACACAAAATGGGAACCCAAACAATAATCACATATATATTGATAGAAGGAAGAGGTACAACCAAATATTTGACGTCACAATCTCCTCCAGCGGGGTTTATCCAAAGCGTGTCACAGATACTCGTCATGGGATTCGTACGGGATGAGGGCATGGGCTTAAGCTCTCTCAACAAATTTATTTCTTGTTCTATCTCTCCATCAATTCAATTCTAGTAATTCAATTTTCCATGTTCAAATAGTTTATGCAAGGAGAGATAGCTTCTTTTTATAGAGGAAAAGGAGGAGGTTAGGATCCCTACAAAGGTGGAAGGGAGGCCTATCCTTTAGGAGGTTCTCGTGGGAGGTGGAAACCATAAACTAAAGGAGGGAGTCCATGGTTATTCAGTTCAACCACTCCCAATGACTCATCCTCAAAGTTGTTGAAGTGGAAGCTTCGCCTCTATTTTTAAAAAAAATTCCATAAACATCTTGGCATGGGTGTCTAACTAGGACAGAGCACCAACTATTGTGGGGCCCAGTGTTAATCTTCTCCATCAGCGTGAGGATAGAACTGGCTACTCGCGCCAAGGCAAAAACAAGGGTTTTTGAAGCTCTGCTCATGGAATTGTCAACAGAAGGAATATTGTTCTCATGTAAAGGGATGCAATGATGGTCTTTGAAAATCATGACACTTTTGATTAGTCACAGAAATGACACTCCAATGTGCGAGTTGGAGATTGCGGGGACAGTGACAAAATGCTGTGTAACAATCACCTATTGCCCGATATGGGCTAATTTGTAGCGCCCTCATGTGACATTTCCAAGTAGTAGCCTGGTGAAATTTTCGGGTTGTAGCCCGTGTTAGCTACCCATAATTTGCTAGATTTATTGAGATACAAAGGTACAGGGTAACATCAAACCAAACTTTGGAATCCTAGGACCTAGCCTTCCTAGATTCAGAGAGGGATCTCTCTAGTGGGTGCCAAGATGTGAACTTGCTTACTGATTATGGTTGATTTTAGGTTAGATGTTAAGTGCAGGGTATTTTGATTGTTTTTGGTTGGGTATGATGCTCAGATAAATTTAGATAGAAAACAAGGAAGATTTTTAAGTCATTAGGAAATGGAGTCAAACAAGGTCATGAATGAGTTCATCAGTGGTTTCAAGAGAATTTGCAGGGACATTTAACTTGGTTGGTGGATCTTTAAGGTTGTGAAGGATCATGAGATGGACATTAAACTTGAGAACAACAAGCTAATAAAGGGCAGAAACAGAATCCTTTATATACTTTTAAACTGAGGGAGTTAGAATATTTATAAGCATAGCAAGAGAGTAAAAGGCTTAAGCAAAACCTAATCCATTTGATTTCAGACTGAAAGTAGATAATCAACCAAGACAACATTCAGATAGAACGTAGAAAGGAAAAAACTTATTTAATCTTTCATGAGTTTTATCATCAAGAGCAGGAAAAACATTTAAGTTGCACAAGTAACTATAACCACAGAAGAAGAGAAAAACCCTAGCATCCACAGTGACAGCTATGAAAGTTCCTTGAGACAATTTTAGCTAAGTAAAGGCAAAGAGCATGGTTAAGACAGACTTCTTTGACAAACTATAGGCAAAGCTGCTTCAAAAGATGATTTCAAGAACATAGTACTTCAGAGGTAAAAATATGCAGGGCTAGCCATAAATCATAATTGATACTAACTGATCTAAATAATTCAAGAAAATAGACAAGCCAAAAACTTATTAGAGAGCAAAATATTAATTCTCTAACATATCTTAAGTAGAAGAAAACATTTAGGCAGTCAAGGAAAAAAACAAATCTAAGGTGCCATCAACAAGCATATCTTAGTCTAAATTTTTTGTCCCACTGCAGCATAGATGGATGGAAAACATTTGATAAACTTAGAAAACATTAACAAGAGAAAATTTCACCATCAACCAGGCCTATGGATCCTGCAAACGATCCTTCTCCATCAACAAGTGAATCAGACCATGCATAGGCTCCAAGACATCAATTTCTCATCAAAGGCTTCAAGGGACTATGTATTACTTCAACATAAATCATCAACATCCAACAAAATATACAAGAGCCTCATGCTCTATTTATGGAGCAAATGAGGAGGTGGAAACCCTAAGAGGCTTCCAGAAACACTAATTTAGCCATAAATGCCATAAATGTGCTTATTGACCATGTAAGGCCCAAGAGAGATAAGAGATAAGAAAATAAATGAAACACGCCAAAACATAACTCCCCAATCAAATCAGGAGTCTTTTGTCCAATAAAATATTAAAAAACTAATTTTCCATTAATTAGTGTCTTTTGTTGACTTTTTGGCAAAAAGTTGTCTATGTGCGTAGCTCCATATCAGCAAAAATTGGGCTCTGTTGCAGCTGAGTTTTGGACCCCTTCCCGGCATCGTATTTGGGCCTGTGATGGCTCGTTGGAAATCTTAGAGAATATAATTTCCATAAATACTTGATTTGTGCTGAACGGATGCCATTTACCTGCTAAAAAATCCAATCTCACATGACTGCTCAACACATAGCGCCAAGCCTGAAAAGGAGGCAGAAAGGTCATTTTTGAGGTGTTTGTTTACCTTTTGAGGGGGAAAAAATCCTCCAAATGATCTGAAATTTTTTGGGGAGACTGCTGGAGACATAAAAAAACCCAGAAATGCAAACTTTAGCAGCTGATTATGCCCCAAAAAATAGCGTAGCGCCTAGGGTGTTGCGCACTTAGGGGCCAAAATTTGGAAAAAACAAAAAGTGTCCGGATTTTCTTCAAAATTGGTGGGTAGACTCCTCAAGGGGTTTTAGACACCAAGCATAAACCAAGATCCCAAGGCTGTTATGAACTTTGGGTCTTTTTAGCTCTTCTAGCTCTAGGAGGGCTTGCCTCAATTTAGCATTGGTAATCATGCTCTTCCTTGCATAGTGTTTGACCATTTTCTTCTGCAAGAAAAGGCCCCTCTTCACCTCTTTTAAATGTTTGTGCTCTTGTTTGTAATAGTAGATGATCCTTTCTGACCTTTCAAAATCCTTTTCCCATTCTTGAAGCTGGGCATCTTTTTCTAGGAGGAGCAATTTTGTGTTTATCCCTTGGTCCTCATTATTACTGTCTAGATCAACAAAGAGAGGGCCTTGAGAAGCCTTTTTAATCCTTTTGCTCCTCCAGACTGGTGCCTTTGGCTCAACACACTTCATTTTTTCTTTGCCTTTGTCCGATGCTTTGGTAGTTTGTGAGGAGGTGGCCCTTTGCCTTTTAGAGGAAGAAAACACACTTCTTTTCCCTCTATGATAAGTGCATGAGAGAGGGGAAATCATGGGAGTCTCAAAGGAAATGTTAACATCAATTTTTCCTTCACTATGCTCTAATTTTTCTATGTCTTCTATGGACTGATTTTTGTCAAGATGATCATGACAGCTGTCATGACTGTCATGACTCTTTCTTGGACTATCTTGGGCACTTAGATAGCTGCCTTCCTCATCTGGTTGTTCTCCTTCTTCACTTTTTTTATATTTGTGACTGCCATCACTGGTTTCATATTTGTTTTATTCTTCATCATCTTGCTGCCCTTGGCCATTGTTGCTTTCTTCTCGGCCACTTTCCTCTTCCTCTTCATCATCTTTCTTTTCAATGCTTTCCTCATGATCATGGCTGCTTACTTCATCATTTTCTTCACTTTCACCCTCTTCTTCTTCTTCATCAACATCTTCTTCACTGTCCTCTCCTTGTTCATAATTATCTGTCTCATCTTCTTCCTCACTGTTGCCTCCTATTTTCCCTTCACTAGGGCTACTGTCAGCCCCTTCACTTGGTAAATCAGGGGAGGAAGTAATAGGTGAAATTCTTTGTGCAGAAGGCACTTGGGGAGATGATGGTTGTGTGGAGGTAGATGGTTGTGAAGTGGAAGGCAAGCTCTGCTGGATGAAGGCCCGGGGGTCTGAAAACACATCATGTGAGATGAAGGTCTCCCAAGATATAACTTGTTTCTCTAGCTGGTATAGGAAAATCATCTTGATCAGGGAGTGATGAAAAAGGCTAGGCATTTGGTGGTCATATCTTTTCCTCTTGATAGCAGAGGCCATTTTATCAATACTTCGGAAAAGGTAATAAGGTAGGTTCATCATCTTGACTTTGGTAAAATGCATGAGCAATCTGATATGATATGAATAGAGCTGGGAGTACCTTCCCTCACATGTGAAAAAACTGATAATCTGCCTCATTAATGCTGCATACCTTTCTAGAAAATAAGAAAAAGGAAAAATAGCCTTGCGGTTTTGCTGATAGGTGGGTTTCAAATAAGGCCTATATTAACCCAAATCCAATTTCTTTTGTTTGAACCAAATCTCACCAACATCGGGTATACCGGTTGCCTTGGAAATGATTTCAGATGAAAGATCAAATTGGACCCCTGCTAGATCAAATTGGCAGTTTTGTAGGCTACAAGCAAACAACCTGGTTAAGTCTGGATGGTATTCGACTTTCTTGACCTTCTCACAAAAATAGTAGCATCCTACATCCTGGAAGCATGAAAGGATCATAGGAGAGGAAGTAATTGGAGTGGTGTCTAGGGGCTCAAACCTTTTAGCTTTTCCTCCATGATGTTTTGGCTTGGTGGGAGTATGACTCTCATCACCACTGGTGTGACTATCTCTCTCTGACATGATGGTTGGTCCAAACAGCAGAAGGAACCTTGAGTTCTCTTCAGGGTATTTGGAGAAAAATAAGTGGTGTAGGTCAAGCTTTTGCAAAGAGGAAAGCTAGGGTGAGGATAGCTTTCAAAGCTTGGACTTGGTGGTAGAGGTCAGTTTTATAGTCACTCAGTCTTATCTTTGTATAAAAACCAATCCTTATTATAACCCTAGTTCAAATACATGACAATTTGTTTTTGCATAGTCTAGGGTTTTGGTCAATTTCTAATCATGGATGACCTCTCTGATAAAAAATATTGGGAGAAGGAAAAAAAGGTTGATCAACCTTGTTTTAACTTGTAGAAGCTTCGTACAGGCCAAAACCTGATTTTGAAATCCTTTGGCACAATTTTCTGAAGTGCTGCCAGGGGCGCAGTGCCTGCGCGTAGTGTTGGGTCGGTCACGCTGTCAAGGCGTAGCGTCGGGTGGAAAAAAAGTCTCCCGGTGGTCATTCTTGTGCCTGCGAGCAGCGCCAACCCATGAGAGCATAGCGCAGTGTAATATTACACTGTTTTCCTCGCCTCTATGCATAGCGCCGGAGGCTAGGGGCGTAGCGCCGTGCTCAGCGCATAGCGCCTGCCAAATTTTCACAGTTTGCCTGAAAACCCAAAAAAAATATTCTCAACGACTTCTTCTCCTCGGTAATGGGAAAATGATGCATGGGGAAGGTTCAAATTGGCTTTTATACTTGATTTGAAAAGTAAAATAAAAATACCAAACCCACTTTTTAAAATTTGGGGTTTCCTATGTTTCAGTGTGCAATTTTGACCAATGTTTGTTGTGAACACCCTTTAAATATTTTTCAGAAAACATGTTTATTTCTACCTTTGCCAATATTTTTGAGGAGCAATATTTTTGGCATGGAGGCCCTTTGTTGGGAGCCTATCATTGAGATGCAGAAATCAAGTTCAGATTTTGCCTTTTTAGGCTTGTTTTGACAATAACTCATAACCCAACTTTTACTTTAAAAAACTTTGTTTTTCTACCCTTTGGAAAAATGGTCTTCTTTAACCTGATACCCTTTGTCTTTCTTTTCTTAGTGCAGGTGAAGTAGTGCTATTTTGGAAAAAAAACTTAAGGAGGAGGCTTCTGTCCTTGAAATCTCTGAGATGGTTATTTTCTTATCATCAATGTTTTTTCAATCCACCAAAACAAACCCTGATACTCTTTCACCTATAGGCCCGTTGTTTTTGTCTTGTTTGGGTCTGCCTCTTGGTGATAATTATACCCTATTAACTTGCCTCCTCTTGTTGCTGGTGGTCATCTTGGCTGCTCTTTAAAAAATGTGAACAAGGGCAGTTGTCCCTTGCAATGTTTGTAATCTGAGCCAAGGAGACCCCCTTTGAGTGCAATCCTCTTTATGCAGGAAGGCATAACTTGCTGGGCACCAAATCCATCCTATGACTCAGTGAAACCTTTGGTGACCTAATGGGGACATTTGGAATTGGATTTTGGATAGGGATTTAGACTTAGGGATTACCAAGTATAAGATAGGACCTGTGATAAGCATAGTGTGTTTTGAAGACCTAGGATCTAGCATTTCTGATTATCTAGAGGGTCTATAGAGACAATCAATGTCTGAGAATATTATGGAAGAGTCATCAAGATTATTGGATTAGTAGGTTTGAACAGTAGTAGGGAATCTTGTAGATAATCAAAACAGAGGATTTGGGTTGAAAGGCAAGACATGGTGAAAAATGAGTAATAGTTGGGGTAAAAATAAATGGCTTGAACCCAGGATGGGTCTTCCAGGAGTGGTGGGCTAGTGATGACTAGATAGGAAGATGGAAAAAATAGGAAAAAATTATCCTAAGGGTAATGAAGGCTGTGAGATTTCTAGAACTCACAATGCTCATGAACTTTGTTTCTAGAAATCTGGAAACAATGCTTAGTCATCTTGAGGTATGAAAATTAGGGATGACTAACAGTGGCTCCACTTAGGGAGGGTAGCTCCTTTTCAAGAGGTGTCCAGAAATTTCAGATCACTTGGTTTATGAAGACTAGTGCCTCATCCATGGGCAGATTTTTACCTCTTTCACTTGCTGATGCTTGCCTGAAGTTGTGATCTTTAGTAATCTGAAAAACATGATTTACATCAAAATCATCTCTACCTACCCATCCTACTTTCCTAACGTTTTTCCTTCCTTGGGTGCATTTGAACTAGAAAACCCTTGACATTTTTATTTTTTGAAAACACAAATCAAACTATCTAATTATACCCTTATTTCTTCCAAGATTTCAGATTAGGCTAATGAACTCTCTTATTCTCTACCTAGTCTAATCATTTGTCAAGATTAATTTGTTTGACGAACTTCATTCTCTAAGCTATAAACATGAAATTGAAAACATGGTTTTAAATCAGGATTAGGCAATCTAATTTACCATGAGTTGTGGCATAAGAACAAGCTACACACAAACATTATTTTTCATAAAAGTAAAATAGGAAGATAAGGGTTGTGATCTATTATTTGGTATGCATCCTCATCTTCCTCTTTGGTTCTATTTTGAGCATGTGGAACCAGTATCCTTTCATTCCCTAATTTATCCGTTTTTACAAGTCAAGTTTGAATGATTTAACAATCTCTCTTTCACTAGCTTATCAGCAAATAAATTGAAAACATGTTCAGCCATGATTAGCCTAGATGACTGAACAAGACTCATTTTTCAAAGACTAGTAGTGGAATTTAGACTTGCACACTTTCAGCAACATCATTTTTTGGTATGGGGCTGTACCTATCTTTCAATTCCTGTCCTCTTTTCCCTTTTTCTATTTTTTAGGGTTTTTTGTCTTTATATCCTTTCATAAAACAATGGTATGTACAAGGAATGAGAAAGTTTAAACTAAGGTTCTTGACAAAAGTAATGTTTAAGCATCCTCCCATTTACAGGACCTCCAAGCATTTTAGTTCCATCAAGTTCTTTAAAAAAGAAAGCATTGTTGCCTCTCACCGAATCAATGATATAGGGACCTTTCCATAGATTTTCAAACTTACCATGTTTACCTTTGTCCTCCCTTCTTGAATCCCATTTCAAAACCTTGTCTCCAATCTAGAAATCATTTTCTTTGGTTCTTCTATCAAATATTTTCTTGATATTGTCCTAGATAGCTTGGGTCCTTTTGTAAACTTCTTCTCTTGATTGCTGCAAATGAATGGTTTGGTTCAGCCTCCTCTGCATGTCATTTTCTTCTGAATGAACCTCTTGAAGAAGCTTCAAGACTGGGACTCCTAAAGAGGTGGGTAAAACTTCATCCATGCCATACACTAATTGATAGGGAGACATACCAATAGATTTCTTGGTGGTTAGTCTATCAGCCCATAGTGCATGCACTAGTTTGCTATGCCATGCTTTTTTATTTTGTTCTAAGAGCTTCTTAATGATGTTTACCAAGCTCTTGTTATAGGACTCAGCTAGTCCATTCCCTTGTGGGTAATAAGTAGTGGAGTGACCGAGGGTGATGTGATATTTATAGAAAAATTCCACCATTTTCTTAGATGTAAAGGCAACATCGTTATCGGTGATGATCTTCTTAGGACAACCAAACCTAGATAGGATGTTGGTTTCAAGGAATTTTATGATAACTGAGTCAGTGGTGTTTCTAGAAGGGATGGCTTCTATCCACTTGGTGAAATAGTCATTGGAAGTGAGGATCCACTTATGTTGAGCAGATGAAGTAGGATGGATCTCTCCTATGAATTCCAAACCCCACTACTGAAAAGGGGCTTCAACACTGATGGGGTGCAAGGGTAAATATAGGAGCTTTCTTTTTCCATCAAAGATTTGGCATTTATGGCAAGTTATGACGATTTTTTGAGTATCGGAAAATAAGGTGGGCCAATAGTAGCCAGCTCTAAGGATCTTGTTGGTTGTGGTCTTCCAATAGAGGTGACCCCCACATTCTACTTCATGTAGTTCATGCATGATTTTCTCTGCATCATCTTCAAGCAAACATTTAAGCAGCAAACCAGAAAAACTCTTCCAGTATAATACTCCATCTAAAATGCAAAAATTTAATGTTTTCTATTTTAAGAATCTTGCTTTAGTTTTTGACAAAGAAGGGGGAGCCTTGAGATAAAGAAGCACATAAATAATATCAGCATACCAAGGTGAATTTAGAAACATTTCTTCAATGTATGGTGCTATATTCTCTTTAGTTTCTTCTAACATGTCAACCATATTCATGTCTAGAGCTTGGTAATTTGAGTCAGCCATAGGTTTTGCAAGTCCTTGTCCTTTAATTAATTTAGTGGGTCGGATTTCCAAATCATATTCTAAAATGGTAGCAATCCACTTGCCCCTTTTACCATCAAGGTCTTGATTAAGTATATCTTTGACAACCGTGTCTGGGACAAAGGCTATCATATGTGAATTCAAAATATAAACTCTAAAATCCTTCAAAGCTTTGATTAAGGAAAAGGCTTGTTTCTCCATAATGTTATACTTTAGAGGAGCATCGCTTAAGGCTTTACTGAAAAAAGATATGGGCTTCTCTTTCCCCATGATGTTATTTTACAACAATACTTTTGCCACAGTATGTTCAGAGGCAAAGGAGAAAATGTAAAAGTCCTTGGTGAAGTCAGGGCTGATTAAGACTGGTGTTTGCGTGAGTGCTTGTTTTACCAGCTCAAAATATTGTTTTGCTTCCATATTCCACTTCACTCCTACTTCCTTTTTCAACATATTCGTGATATTTCTTAGGAGCTCAGCAAGTTTAGGGATGAATCTTCTTAGGAAGTTAATCTTTCCAATGAAATATTGCAACTCTTTAATGTTTCTAGGATGGATGATTTGTAAGATGCCTTCTATTCTTTTGGGATCTATCTTCATTCCCTCCTCAGAGATGATGTGACCTAAGAGTTTTCCTTCCTGAAGGCCAAACAAATTTTTCTTAGGATTGAGGGTCAGGCCATACTTTCTACATTTTTCGAAGACTTTTCTCAAGTGGTCTAAGTGCTCCTCATCAGTCTTAGAGTAGACAATGATGTCATCAAGGTATATGACTATGAAGTAACCTATGTCTTCTGAAAAAACTATGTCCATTTCCCTTTGGAAAGTAGCCCCTGCATTCATTAAACCAAATGGCATTTTAACATACATGAATGTACCCCAAGGTGTAGTGAAAGCAGTTTTAAGTTGGTCACTTGGAAAGACTAGAACTTGGCTATAACCTGAGAAGCCATCTAGTAATGAGATTCTTTGTGAGCCAACTACCTTTTGGAGTATGTGATCCATTTTAGGCAAGGGGTAATTATCTTTCAAGGAGGCTTTGTTCAAATTTATGAAGTCAATACAAAGCCTAATTTCACCGGTCTTCTTCCTAACTGTCACAAGGTTGGACACCCATTCCGAGTATTAGACCGAGACTATGATCCTGGCATCATACATCTTTTTTATTTCTTTCTCAACTGAGGGTAACAAGAGGGGGTTTATTCTTCTCAACTTTTGTTTAAATGGTTTCTGATTTTCTTTGAGAGGAATTTTATGTTGAATGATTTTGGTGTCATAGGATTTCAATTCTTCATACCCCCAAGAAAACACATCTTTAAATTCTCTAAAAAGCTCAATGTATTTCTGTTTTGTGTGAGATGGGAGAGTTTTGGATAGCTTGATCATTTTGGGATCTTTCATCCCTCCAGTGTTACACTCTTCTACATTTGCTTCAGTGGATTCCATCTTGGGTTTTTTAGCTACATCATTAAATTCAAACAACTCTTCTAGTTTTGTAAGGCCTCTTGGCAAGGTGTAATTTTTGTACTGCAAAATTTCAAATTCTCTTTGATCAGATTTATCAAATAATTCTGCAACATAAGAGTTTTTAAGGTGGTTCATATCATCATCAAAGGGCAGCTCTGTCTTGGGAGTTTCTTTTTCAGCAGAAGTATTTATTTCAAATCTCAAACTCTGTTTTGTACTTGCAAAGTCATTTCTGGATTGTAGAAAATCATCTATTTGGTCATCATTGTCAAACACTTTCCAATGGTTTAGGTTGTCTGGTACAGTAGGCATGTTCTTTATTTTGATGAGGAATTGATTCTCTTCATAAGGTAAAGAGGAATTGTTGGTAGCAAAGGCAAGCTCATTGGCAAGGCAGTTTTGGGCCCTAGGGATGAAGGCGAGCTCATATTTCTCAAAGGTTTTGAGAAGGTCTAGGGAAAAATTTATATATTCCCTTAACCTAGGGTTCTTGGCTGAACATTATCCCTTAATTTGATTTATGATCAGTTCTGAATCTCCTTGAACCAATATTTTCTTAGCTTTGAGGTCTTTGAGTAGGTGTAAACCAATAAGGAGAGCCTCATATTCTACAATGTTGTTGGTGCATTGGAAATCTATCTTATAGGAATGGCCTTTATTTGTGTTGTGGAACCAAACCCCTGCTCCTGAACCTTCCTTACCATAGGAGCCATCAAAGCTTATATGCCAAAGGGTGTCAATTTCATTTTTGTCAATATTCTGCACTTTGGGGCTGCTAGGATTTGGGGTGTCATTTTCTTGGTTAGAGGACGGGATTGGTTGTTCTGAGGGGCTTAGTCCTTTCTCCTTGTCATCTATTTGTTCATCTATGTCATTTTCATTGTACAGGATGAAGGATTCAAGGTCTGAGTGAATGGAATAAACCGGTGTGTTATTTGGCCTCTCTATGTTACTCACCATGTATTTCATGTGGGATTCCCGGTATAATCTCCTTGTTTGATTGAACACTGGGATGGTGGCATAATTCATGTCCATTTGAAGGCTTTCCTGGAGTTTGGCCCCCCATGATCTATATAAAAGCATGCCATATTTTGGGGGGATGTTAGCCACAACTATATCCATGACTAGACTTTTAGCGGGGATTTGTGCCAGATTAACACACAGATCCTTGATTAGGCCTAGACACTTGACCCTACTGGAATTGAAAGAGTACAAATATTTGTTGGGTTTTGTGATCTCTAAGCCCAATCTCTCCATCATAACCTTTGGCATGAGGTTGTGTGAGGCACCGGAGTCTGACATAGCATTATGAAAATTTTTATCATGTATGTTTAGACTTGCATAGGAAGGAGGGACAACTCCTTTTTGATATTTTCCCTCCACTTTAGGACCAAACAAAAATTCCGGTTTATCATCAGTTAAGTTTAAAGTATCGGTATCACTCCCTATATTTAAAACTTTGAAAATCTGGGATCTATATACCTCTTGGGTTACCAGCTCAGTGAGGGGTATGCTTATCTTGATCTTGGCAATCTCCCCCTCAAAAATGAAAGGTGTAGGTGTATTTATTTCATTTACACCAGTTTTATTAGCCATGAACTTTTCTACATTTTTAATTTGTTGATTCTAATTTAATGGTTTGGAAAGCAAGATTTTTTCAGGGCCACTAGCTGAAGTACTAGGGTAGCTTGAATCTTTGTTAGGTTGACTAGTATTTGGTTTGTTTAGTTCAGTTTTATTAGCCATAGTATTTGTTCTTTCTGCTGTCTTTTTAGGGATAGGTTCAGAGGTTGATCTAACAACAGTGTTTGGCTTATTGGTTTTGGGAATATCTTGACTCTTTTTTCTCCTAAGGTCATACTGCCTATGGAATTCCATTATGGAATTCTCAAATCCTAATCTATAGTCTTCGGAATCTTCATATGATTTCTCATGTGATTTTTAGGGAAACATCCTTTATTCTTCTTCGGTAAGGAATGTGTTATCCTCATCATCCGAACCTATGACATTTACATGGTCTTCTTCCAACCGCAAAGGCTCTCTTTATTCTTCATCTACATAGTTGTCTTGGAAAGGGGGTCTGATTTTTTGGTCACTCTCTCTTTGCCTGACTAGAGGAGGGTCTCTTCTAAAATTTTTATTTCTATTCTTGTTTTGAATATTGGCTTGATTTTCCCTAGGAGGTGTTCTCTCATTCAAACTGAATTTTTCCATCATCCTCTCCATTGTCCTAACTATGGAGTCAAGTTTGGTGTCGGAAGAGGAGGGTGCAGGTGTTGTGTCATCTCTATAAGTCACCCTTTTTTCTGATCTTACCCTAGCCCTTCTCTCAATCAAATTGGCCTCTACACTCACAGCCCCCTTTTGCATGTCTTCTAGAGTTAGGTAATCTCTCTCCGTTAGTTGATAGGCCATATCAGCATCAAAGCCTTCGGGATATTTCACCAAGGCCAAGCCTTGTGGAGGTTTTATGTGAGTTGGGAGAGAATTTTAAACACTGTTAAAGCTAGTGGAGTAGTCACAGACAATTTCTCCTGGATTTCTCCTAAGATTGTTATACTCAAACAGAATTTGGAGGGGATTCTTCTTGATTCCCATTTTTTCACAAAGGTTTGGTATAGAGTAGGGAGATCATGAATGTTGTTGGGAGGTAAGTCTTTAAACCATTTATTGGGTTCTCCCCCTAGGCTTTAAGCAAAAATCCTCATTTTTATGGTTTATTCTTCTATCTCCATATAGTCAAAAGCATCATTAATTCTATCTACATGTTTTTGAGCAGTGATGGATTCAGTCCCTAAGAAGTGAGGGATTTTGGACTGATAATAATTTGGCAAAGGTAATAGTGGTTGTTGTAGAGCCAATGGAGCATACCAGGCTTCCATGATGGGAGGGAAACGAAACAAGGGCTGAATTACAAGGGGAGGATTTGTGAGAGGTGGAGGAGGATGGAGTGAGGTGGTTTGCACACTAGTGGTATGGATGGGTGTAGCTGAGGTACTTGGACCGGAAGAATGATTCTGAGTATATTCGAGATGAAAAGGGCTAAAGTGATGGAGAATTTGAAAATCAGGTGGAGTGGAAGAAGAAACTTCTCTACTGGAGCTTTGCTGAAAATCTACAAAGTCAGCTTGGTCAACCCTACTTTGTGACTTGGTCCGGAATAGGTTCTCGGTATGGTGAAAATCAAACTAAGGATCTTGTGAAATTGAAAGGTGTTCTGGAGCAAAACTTGCTCTATGGATGGTCCTAACAGTGGGTGAGTTTCCATCTTTAATATTTTGCCACAAAATATTTTCTGGGTTATCAACTACGGTAGGAGGATTTGGGTCCGGGTGTGATCTGGTATAGATCCTTCGTGAAGCCAGATATTTTTATTCACACAAGGTACAACTAGGCCATTAAATATTGTTTTGGACTGATTTGACACAATCCTAGAACAATCTATGGGACTAGTGGGATGACGAAGGCCTACTGGAGGCTAGTGGAGTCACCAAGTGGACTTTTTTTTGAAATTCTGAAGATATGTATACAATGGTCCACCACCAAATTCTTGATAAAAAATCAATCTAGGGAGTACTTTTTGGGCTTTTAGTTTCTTTATGCAGCCTTAAGGTAAATGAGTATCCCCTAGCTAAGTCATCATCTTGCTAGGATGGTTAAGTAATTAGTTTCTACTTTGGCTATGGGTTGGTTTTTAAGTCAAACTAGGGATGGATATGAGTCTACAATATTTTGTCAGGCTACTATGAACCCAGTCCCACCGTGATCGCCATTATGTTAGCTCCCCATAATTTTCTAGATTGATTGAGATACAAAGGTACAGGGTAACATCAAACCAAGCTTTGGAATCCTAGGACCTAGCCTTCCTGGATTCGGAGAGGGATCTCTCTAGTAGGTGTCAAGATGTGAACTTGCTTATTGATTAGGGTTGATTTTAGGCTAGATGTTAAGTGTAGGGTATTTTGATTGTTTTTGGTTGGGTATGATGCTCAGATAGATTTAGATAGAAAACAAGGAAGATTGTTAAGTCATTGGGAAATGGATTCAAACAAGGTCATGAATGAGTTCATCAATGGTTTCAAGAGAATTTGCAGGGCAATTTAACTTGGTTGGTGGATCTTTAAGGTTGTGAAGGATCATGATGTGGACATTAAACTTGAGAAAAACAAGCTAATAAAGGGCAGAAACAGAATCCTTTATATACTTGTAAACTGAGGGATTTAGAAGATTTATAAGCATAGCAAGAGAGTCAAAGGCTTAAGAAAAACCTAATCCATTTGATTTCATACTAAAAGTAGATAATCAACCAAGACAACATTCAGATAAAATATAGAAAGGAAAAAACTTATTTAATCTTCCATGGGTTTTATCATCAAGAGCAGGAAAAACATTTAAGTTGCACAAGTAACTATAACCATAGAAGAAGAGAAAAACCCTAGCATCCACAATGACAGCTATGAAAGTTCCTTGAGACAATTTTAGCTAAGTAAAGGCAAAGAGCATGGTTAAGGCAGACTTCTTTGACAAACTATAGGAAAAGCTGCTTCAAAAGATGATTTCAAGAATAGAGTACTTCAGAGGTAACAATATGCAGGGCTAGCCATAAATCATAATTGATATTAACTAATCTAAATCATTCAAGAAAATAGACAAGCCAAAAACTTATTAGAGAGAAAAATATGAAGTCTCTAACATATCTTAAGCAGAAGAAAACATTTAGGCAGTGAAGGAAACAAACAGATTTAAGGTGCCATCAACAAGCATATCTTAGTCTAAATTTTTTGTCCCACTGCAGCATATATGGATGGAAAACATATGAGAAACTTAGAAAACATTAACAAGAGAAAACTTCACCATCAACCAGGCCTATGGATCCTACAAACATTCCTTCTCCATCAACAAGTGAATCAGATCATGCATAAGCTCCAAGACATCAATTTATCATCAAAGGATTCAAGGGACTATGTATTACTTCAGCATAAGTCATAAACATCCAACAAAATATAAAAGAGCCTCATGCTCTATTTATGGAGAAAATGAGGAGGTGGAAACCCTAAGAGGCTTCCAAAAACCCTAATTTAGCCATAAATGTAAATGTGCTTAATGACCATGCAAGGCCCAAGACATATAAGAGATAAGAAAATAAATGAAACACACCAAAACATAACTCCCCAATCAAATCAGGAATTTTTTCCCCAATAAAATACTAAAAAACTAATTTTCCATTAATTAGTGTCGTTTGTTGACTTTTTGGCAAAAAGTTGTCTCTGTGCGTAGCTCCATATCAGCAAAAATTGGGGTCTGTTGCAGCTGAGTTTTGGACCCCTTCCCGGCATCGGATTTGGGCCCGTGATGGCTCGTTGGAAATATTAGAGAATATAATTTCCAGAAATACTTGAGTTGTGCTGAATGGATGCCATTTACCTGCTCAAAAATCCAATCTCCCATGACTGCTCAACGCGCAGCGCCAGGCTTGAAAAGGAAGCAAAAAGGTCATTTTTGAGGTGTTTTATGACGTTTTGAGGGGGAAAAATGATCCAAATGATTTAAAATTTTTTGGGGAGACTGTTGGAGACATGAAAAACCCATAAATTTAAACTTTAGCGACTGAGGATGACCCAAAAAAGAGAGTAGCACCTAGGGTGTTACCCTCCTAGGGGCCAAAATTTGGAAGAAAACAAAAAGTGTCTGGATTTTCTTCAAAATTGGTGGGTAGAACCCTCAAGGGGTTTTAGACACCTGCTGAGAAGAATCAGCCAAGATGCTAAGGCTATCATGAAATTTGGGCCTTTTTATCTCTTCTAGCTTTAGGAGGGCTTGCCTCAATTTAGCATTGGCAATCATGCTCTTCCTTGCATAGTGTTTGACCATTTTATTCTGCAAGGCAAGGCCCATCTTCACCTCTTTGAAATTTTTGTGCTCCTATTTGTAATAGTAGATGAACCTTTGTGCCCTTTCAAAATCCTTTCCCCATTCTTGAAGCTGGGCATCTTTTTCTAGGAGGAGAAATTTTGTGTTTATACCTTGGTCCTCATTATCGCTGTCTAGATCAACAAAGAGAGGGCCTTGAGAAGCCTTTTTAATCCTTTTGCTCCTCCTCACTGGTTCCTTTGGCTCAACACCCTTCATTTTTTCTTTGCCTTTGTCCGATGCTTTGGTATTTTGTGAGGAGGTGGCCCTTTTCCTTTTAGAGGCAGCAAAAACACTCCTTTTACCTCTATGATAAGTGCATGAGAGAGGGGAAATCATGGGAGTCTCAAAGGCAATGTTAACATCAATTTTTCCTTCACTATGCTCTGATTTTTCTATGTCTTCAATGGACTGATTTTTGTCAAGATGGTCATGACAGCTGTCATGACTGTCATGACTCTTTCTTGGACTATCTTGGGCACTTAGATAGCTGCCTTCCTCATTTGTTTGTTCTCCTTCTTCACTGTTTTTATCTTTGTGACTGCCATCACTAGTTTCATCTTTTTTTTCTTCTTCATCATCTTGCTACCCTTGGCCATTACTGCTTTCTTCTTGGCCACTTTCCTCTTCCTCATTTTCTTCTTTCTCTTCATCATCTTGCTTTTCAATGCTTTCCTCATGATCGTGGCTACTTACTTCATCATTTTCTTCACTTTCATCCTCTTCTTCTTCATCAACTTCTTCTTCAATGTCCTCTCCTTGTTCATCATTATCTGTCTCATCTTCTTCCTCATTGTTGCCTCCTATTTTCCCTTCACTAGGGCTACTGTCAGCCCCTTTATTTGGTAAATCAGGGGAGTAAGTAATAGGTGAAATTCTTTGTGGAGAAGGCACATGGGGAGATGATGGTTGTGTGGAGGTAGATGGTTGTGAAGTGGAAGGCAAGCTCTGCTGGATGAAGGCCCGGGGTTTTTAAAACACATCATGTGAGATGAAGGTCTCCCAAGATATACCTTGTTTCTCTAGTTGGTATAGGACAATCATCTTGATCATGGAGTGATGAAAAAGGCTAGGCATTTGGTGGTAATAGCTTTTCCTCTTGACAACAGAGGCCATTTTATCAATACTCTGGAAAAGGTAATAAGGTAGGTTCATCATCTTGACTTTGGTAAAATGCATCAGCAATCTGATATGATATGAATAGAGTCGAGAGTACCTTCCCTCACATGTGAAAAAACTGATAATCTGCCTCATTAATGCTGCATACCTCTATATAAAATAAGAAAAATGAAAAATAGCCTTGCATTTTTGTTGATAGGTGGGTTTCAAATAAGGCCCATAATAACCCAAATCCAATTTCTTTTGTTTGAACCAAAGCTCACCAACATCGGGTATACCGGTTGCCTTGGAAATGATTTCAGATGAAAGCTCAAATTGGATCCCTGCTAGATCAACTTGGTGGTTTTGTAGGCTACAAGAAAACAACCTGGTTAAGTCTAGATGGTATTCGACTTGCTTGACCTTCTCACAAAAATGGTAGCATCCTACATCCTATAAGCATGAAAGGATCATAGGAGAGGAAGTAATTGGAGTGGTGTCTAGGGGCTCAAACCTTTTAGCTTTTCCTCCATGATGTTTTGGCTTGGTGGGAGTATGACTCTCATCACCACTGGTGTGACTATCTCTCTCTGACATGATGGCTGGTCTAAACAACAGAAGGAACCTTGAGTTTTCTTCAGGGTATTTAGAGCAAAATAAGTGGTGTAGGTCAAGCTTTTGCAAAGAGGAAAGCTAGGGTTAGGACAACTTTCAAAGCTTGGACTTGGTGGTAGAGGTCAGATTTATAGTCACTCAGTCTTCTCTTTGTATGAAAACCAATCCTTCTTATAACCCTAGTTCAAATACATGACAATTTATTTTTGCATAGTCTAGGGTTTTGGTCAATTTCTAATCATGGATGACCTCTCTGATAAACGATATTTGGGAGAAGGAAAAAAAGGTTGACCAAACTTGTTTTAACTTGCAGAAGCTTCATAGAAGCCAAAAGCCGATTTTGAAATTCTTTGGCACAATTTTCTGAAGTTCTTCCAGGGGCGCAGCGCCAGTGCGTAACGCCGGGTCGGTCGGGCTATCGGGGCATAACGTCGGCTAGAAAAATAGTCTCCCGGTGGTCATTCCTGTGTCTACGCGCAATGCCAACCCAGGCTCGTAGTGCCAACCCACGAGCGCGTAGCGCAGTGTAATATTACACTACTTGCCTCGCTTCTGTGCGTAGCGCCATAGGCTAGGGGCGTAGCGTCATGCTCAGTGCGTAGCGCTTGCCAAATTTTCACAGTTTGCCCAAAAACCCAAAAATTTCTTCTCAACGGCTTCTTCTCCTCGGTAATGGACAAATGATGCATGGGGAAGGTTCAACTTGGATTTTATACTTGATTTGAAAAGTAAATTAAAAATACCAAACCCACTTTTGTAAAGTTGGGGTTTCCTATCTTTCAATGTGCAATTTTGACCAATGTTTGCTGTGAACACCCTTTAAATATTTTTCGGAAAACATGTTTATTTCTGCCTTTGCCAATATTTTTGTGGAGAAATATTTTTGGCATGGAGGCCCTTTGTTGGGAGCCTATCGTTGAGATGTAGAAATCGAGGTCACATTTTTCCTTTTTAGGCCTGTTTTGACAATAACTCATAACCCAAATTTTTACTTTAAAAAACTCTGTTTTTCTACCCTTTGGAAAAATGGTCTTCTTTAACCTGATACCCTTTGTCTTTCTTCTCTTAGTGTAGGTGAAGCAGTGCTATTTTGGAAAAAAAACCATAAGGAGGAGGCTTATGTCCTTGAAATCTCTGAGATGGTTATTTTCTTATCATCAATGTTTTGTCAATAGGCCTATTACAAACCATGATACTCTTTCACCTATAGGCCTATTTTTTTTGTCTTGTTTGGGTCTACCTCTTGGTGATAATCATACCCTATTACCTTGCCTCCTCTTTTTGTTGGTGGTCATCTTGGCTTCTCATTAAAAAATGTGAACAAGGGCAGTTGTCCCTTGCAATGTTTGTACTCTGAGCCAAGAAGGCCCCCTTTGAGTGCAATCCTCTTTATGCAGGAAGGCATAACTTGCTAGGCACCAAATCCATCCTATGACTCAGTGAAACCTTTAGTGACCTAATGGGGACCTTTGGATTTGGATTTTGGATAGGGATTTAGACTTAGGGATTACCAAGTATAAGATAGAAGCTGTGATAAGCTTAGTGTGTTTTGAAGACCTAGGATCTAGCATTTCTGATTATTTAGAGGTTCTGTAGAGACAATCAGTGTCTGAGAATATTATGGAAGAGTCATCAAGATTATTGTATTAGTAGGTTTGAACAGTAGTATGGAATCTTGTAGATAAGAAAAACAGAGGTTTTGGGCCAAAAGTCAAGACATGGTGAAAAATGAGTGACAGTTGGGGTAAAAATAAATGGCTTGAACCTAGGATGGGTCTTCCAGGAGTGGGGGGCTAGTGATGACCAAATAGGAATATGGCAAAAATAGGAAAAAATTATCCTAAGGGTAATGAAGGCTGTGAGATTTCTAGAACTCACAATGCTCATGAAATTTGTTTCTAGAAATCTGGAAACAATGCTTAGTCATATGGAGGTATGAAAATTAGGGATGACTAACATCCCACATCAGACTCGAGCTTTTCGAGTATCATCTAAAAGGCGAGGATATGTTCAGAGTTGTTGATTCAAGTCTGTATTACCAAATCTCCTCGACCACATACCCTGTTCCTGAGTTCATTAGCTGGCTTGGGGAGGCCTATGACGAGCGCAGAGACATGTTCCTCTCTGCCCAAGGCAATAATATTTTTTTCATTTCACCCGAACTCATAAGGAAAGCTATTCTCTACCCTCTCAAAAAAAATTATGTTGAGTTCTCTGAGGTCTCCCTCTCTTCTCAATTCTCAAAGCTACCTTGGGGAAAACAAAGCGGTTTCCTCAGCCTCCTCTAAGAGTCTTTCATGTCATCTTTCTCGCTCACGAACTCTATTCCCTTGTCTACTTTTTGAACCAATGTACAACCCGTCCTAGCACTCATCTCGGGGTTTTTAGGGTTTCAGGAGGTCGAACAGTTGACTAAAGAGGGTATAGCTTTTCTATGGCTCATGATGCAAAAGGGTACCCTTTTGGATATCCCTTCTTTCTTAGCTTCAGCTATCCAAACCTAGTTCCAAGATATTTCCTCTACTGGTTCATTTAAGTTCTATTCCCTAGTGTTTTACATGTTCCTATTTGAGCATGCAGATAGATTTGAGAGTCTAGGCCTAAACAGACTCTCGAAGATAAGTGCCCAAACCATATCTGTCTTCGAGTGGAATGCTTCAGTTCATCGACAAACAGAGGGGAAGGGGTATACAAAATTCATTAACGAGTTCATGTCCATAGCTTATGCCATTATATTTGATAACCCTCGACCTAAAATATTTCCTAAGTAGAAGGGTTGGCTATAGTTTGACGAGGAAGATTGCACAGGGGACTGGTACCTGTTTGAGGACTATACTGAGATTAGATTCTATGGTGCAGAGGTACCTCCCTACCTCCTACCGGTGTTTCCAACTATGTGAGTCTTTTCCCTCAAATTCATTTGAAAAACCTTGAAGGCAAACCAGATCCACTTTGTGCCTACGAAGAAAGGATACATTCTCAAAATCCCATTTTCAGTTGGTCCCTTCACCATAATTTCGAGGCATGCCCTCTCCACCATGGAAAAATTGCTCCGAGAGATGGACCTCCCATAGGGAAAATTCTGGCCCTATGACTCTAAGGGAGTCCTCTCCAGTAGGAAGAGGAAAATAAAGTCAACTGCTTATATACATGAGACTAGGCCCTTCATTTAATGGAGAGATAATATTGATACATGGCCTTTGGATGCACAAATGGAGGCCGAGTCTTTAGCCGCAGAAGGGAAAGGCTACAATGTGTCTTTTGGGACAGAGGAACGAGGGCACGCAGGCACCTCAGGAATTCACGAGGGTATGGACATTGATGAGGGCATGAACCCTCATAAAAAATATAGAATTAAAGGGCCATATGACATAGGGGATGAGCCATCCTTTGAAGAGATTCCTGAATTTGGGGCCCTTGACCAGAATAAGTCAGGTTTTCAGATTTATTTTGATGATGCCTCCTCATTGGGCCCCTCAGGGATTTCACAGGCAGTTACGGTGGATAGACCAGATATAAGGGAGGAGATAAATGTCAGAAACAAATTCACCTGGGAGAAATTGAGGGCCGAATTGGTAGGATTTGTGGACAAGAATAATTCTTGGCTTACCTCTGTGCTAGACATGGATAAAGAGCAGCTTATATTGGGTATTCAGCAAGTAGCGTTACAACCCTCAGCTGCTAGAGGCCAATATTGAGCTTTAGAAATAATCTTAAACTTAACAAATATCCCCCTGCTAGACAAGCTCAACTTACACAAGTGCATAGAGGATATGCTACGGGTTGAGGTAATAAAGCATGCAGTAGCTTTGAGGAAGATCAAATAGAAGTATAATATGGTACTAGAGCACCATAAAAGAGAAAATTCTAGTGCCCAACCAAACCCCGCCAAGCTGGAAGCCCTCAAGAAAACGATAAGGGATAAGGGAGCCGATAAATATGCAACACGAAAAAAACCTATTACCAAGTTAGAAGTGGAGAACTTAGAGCTGAAGCGAAAGCTAAACATGCCTCACGAGGAGCATGTACAAATGGATGAACTGGTTTAGGTATAAAAGGAAAAATCAGCTCTCGCCAACTTGCTCGCTAGAGAACAGGAAGAGAATGCACAAAAGGCCACAAAGATTGCCAGACTAAATCAGAGACTGTCAAACTGGCAGGCCAAATGGGATCAGCACACATGCGTGACCCCTGTGTGAGGTGAACCAGGGAAAACACCTGAACAACTCACTAAGGCCTTGTCTGATCTAAAGGTGTCAGAGAATGAGTTCCTTTCAGTCCGCCAACAACTAAAGGAGGATGAGGTTGTGCTAGCGGCAAATAAGAAGGTGACAACATCCCTACAAAGGGAGGTAGAAAAACTGCGAGAAGAGGCTTAGGCATAGGATAAGTCCATCAATGAATTAAAGGGGCAGATCAAAGGAAATATGTCACTCGTGGAAGCAAGTCAACTGATTTGGACAAACGTCATGATGATAGATGACAAGAAGATTGCAATCCACCAGTTTAAAACCCTACTATAGGATGGATGCATAGAGAGAGAAGCAAAGGCCACGATGGCCAAGAAATATATCAGGTACCTAAACGAACTCTCACCTGATGAACTGCGTGAGTAGGGAATTCTTGATTGCTTTAGGACGATTATGGAGGTGGGAAGGTTAATCGAGAACAAAAATGCACTCGCAAATGCACTGGGTTGTTTGAAACTAGTCCCGAAAGGAGTGGATAAGTTCGACCAGGAGTGGAACAAGTTGGTAGAAGCAGGCCTCCGACCATGCTGGGATCCACAAATAGGCACATCCCCCCAGTGAATGGCCTATGAGAAAAATATGACAGAAATTATGGGTAATGCAGACATATCACTAGAGAGATCAACTCGGCTAAAAGCAGAGACAATAATAGCCACGCATCACAAAGAGTTCTTCCTTCTCTTCCAGGTAAAGCAATTCCTCATCGTCTATGTAGATTATATTGAGCTAACTAACATACAAACCCTGTTCGAAACATACATCACAATGTCATCACCAAGGGACAGGACGTGGAAAACGTGCAGTGAATATGCTAATTCTCTAGTATATTATGCTTCTCATCAGTTGCCACCTCCTCCGGCTTGGCACTTTTATCATCATCATCCTCAGCTCGGACACATCCGCCACCATCAGGCATTCCTCGGCGAAACACCAACCGATGAATCTCATGATTTGGCCCATGTGACCCGTTTTACTTTTATTTCTATGTAATGTAAAAATTGGTGAAATCTTGACTTCACCGTAGTATGCACTCTTTTATTTTCGATCTTCTGCTATGTTTTATTTATAGCTTGTGTCAGGCCATACTTTTTGAGATGAGAGGTCATTTTTCCTCATCATCAATTTTGGTTTTTGATTAAGACTGGAAACAGACATATCTCCAGATAATATTTTGTCTTAGAAAATATCTGCTCTAAACGTTCATGTGAAAAACTATAAAATATCGGACCATAGACTTAAAAAAGTTTCCATATTTTCTATTAGAGGAAGTTGTAGTCTGTGTATCATCTGGTTTTTAATTTTGAATTTTTCTCTCAGTGCATATATGAAGAGCCATTTTGGAAAAGTAATATAAAGCCAATCTATTGATTTAATGGATTGCTACTATGATGAATGAACAATATATATTTTCTTGGCATAGTGATTCAATTTAATGTCCATTGTCTTTACATTTTTTCCTTGTTATCGTTGCTTTCAGAATGCGAGTGTTATATGAGTTGGGTATGAATTTATCTTTAATGGTACTCATGTCATGCTTCACAGTAACATTTTAAATATATCTCGAGGCACGATTTACGTTTCAAGTTCCTTTTTCATATTGTTTTTCCTCTAAGGTCATTTAAGGGTAGATTATTGTATTGGTATAAGCCCACCTTGCTTTGACATTCCCAAAAATATTCTTCACAGTATCTCATCCTCATTACTTTTATAATTGTTCATATATCTCACATTCGACTGAGCTTGCAACAACTCTACTTAATGACTGCTTCAAGCCCATTCTGAGCAGGCCTTTCTATCTACAGCTAGAGCTCCTATCTACTAGCCTGGACCACCATTCAAAATACTTTAATTCCATTTCATATTAGGAGGTTCCCTTCCCAAATCATGAAGAATAACCTGAACAACCTCCTGTCTTAAGATGTCCTAGGCACTGGTCTTTAGTAACTCAAGGTTGTTTCTAGGAGTGACAACTTATTTTTGGTGCCATTGTCGGGGAAAAAATTTGAAAATATTTTCCCCTGGAATACGATATCATATCCACCCTTAAGTTAGGTGAGCACAAAGGGTTGAGAGTTGCATATCCCTCACCTTGGAAACTCCGTTGTTATCTAAAGTCAAATCACCCGCAATCCTGGCTTACACTAAGCCACATCTAAGGTCAGATACCTCTCAGTTGAGAACACCCTCGGTCTCTGAGCCTGAAAAAATTATATTCAAGACAATTTGGAAAGAAAAGAAACCAGCTCAGACTAATATACCCACATTCTCGTTAGAAGACTTCCTGTCCTCTTCAAAGAAGGTTCAAGTCCAAGGCTCCGGTTCCACAACCCAAGTGCTTGAATATCCTCCAGATAATTTTGTTCTTGACCCTACTGAGATAAAAGACGAGGCCAAATCAGTAAACACATCTAGGATATCTTTTCACCCTACCCCAAAAGTTGAGGAATTTAAACAAGTCACCATACTTCAGAGCTCTCCTCAAATAAACTTGCAAATTTACACCAGCACATACTTATTATCATTCTTGAGAACCCTAAGAATCCACCACCTCTAATGGTTGCACTAGGACTTTTACTAAATAAATATGCCCCACTAGCACTGCCTCAAATCCTAAAGATATGCCTCAAGATTACATGAAGCTCTTGCCTCGGTTCACGGGGGAAGACAAAAGTGCTGCTCAGAAGCATATTAAGTATTTTTGTGCTTTTGTTGAGAACTTCAATGTGGAACACTTGGATGTAGTGTTGAGTCTTTTCATCCAATATTTGGACGGAGAAGCCTGAAAGTGGTTCAAAACTCTAGGTGACCACATGATAACCACCTGGGAGGAAATGGAAAATTCTTTCACACAAAAGTTGGGGGAGAAGAAGGATCATGGTTACATTCTTACAGAATTCAATGCATTGAAAAAGAAGCATAATGAAGATGTAATCGAATTCATCAAAAGGTTTAAAAAGTTGTACAATAACCTACCTATTGATATGAAACCTCCTCAAACAACAGCCAAGGTAGATTTTGTGGGAGTATTCGAGTCTGATTTTGGCTTCACTTTGAGAGAGAGTAAATTTTCATCTCTAGACCAAGCCGAGACTAATGTGTTGGAGGTGGAGGCAAACTTCACATCTAGAGGAAATTCTAAAGGAAGAATCGATCATGACTTCAGAAGGAGAGGTAAAGAGGAAGCTTCTTCCTCTAACCAAGAAAGAGAAACATCATACTACAAGATAGAAAAGATGAATAAGATTATTAAAAACCTTTCTAACAAGTTGGTAAAGTTGGAGTTGGAGGCTAAAAGCTCGGCTACTCGACCCAATCAAATGGCTCCTAACTTAGATTTTAATCCACAATACCAGAAACCTCCACTACAAGTATTGCAGTGAGAAAGAAAGGAGCAACATGATCATATCCAACCTCCTTTATTCCTAGAAGGACAAATGGAAGGGCCAACTAAAGAAGTGTCTGACTGTCAGGAGGATCAATTTCTGGCTTATTCAGAGGAGGAAGATGGTGAAATTACCTTGCAAGAAGAACAAGAAGAGCAAGGTAAGAAATAAGTGTCTATAGAAGACCCTGATATTGACGACTATTGTAGGCAATTTGTAGACTTCATGCAAGCCCAGCTGCATAAGAAATATGATCTTAGATCCTCTATAAAGAGGACCCGTCTGTAAGAGCAGGAAGGAGAATCACCACCAAAAGAGTCTACCTAGTCAGATACCATTAGCAAAGGCAAAAAGGTTATAAAAGAGCCCTTGCCCAAAAAATCCACAGCTTCTTCCTCCTCAAAGTCAGCCCCTGAGTCTCCTGTAAATCCTAAGGCTACCACTGCTGTCATAAAACCGCCAGTTCCCCCAAAAGAGCCACCAAAGTAACCAATCGCAGAAAATAACCTTCCAATCTTCAACCTTCAAAAAGAATTAGAAAAGTAAGATCCTAGTCCCCTTAGTCGAGCTTTTGAAGAAACCTTCTTATAAAGCTCAGGTATCTCAATTCATGCTCCCTCATGGATTTTTTCCTCTCCCTAACAGTCTTAACCTCCAAGAAGAAATACCCATGGTAGTTTTTGGCCCACATGTGGAAGAATTGGACTCAACAACCCCCCCATTCTATGTATCCCTAGTCATCCATGATCTGTTGATACACAATTGTATGCTGGATTCTAGAGAATCACACAACCTACTGCCATTGACTATTATGAAGCAACTAGGGTATAGAATACCCGTCCGTACAAATATTTGTATTCATTTGACTCCAAGAGGGTCAAGTGTTTGCGAATGATTAAAGATTTAGTGGTAAACTTGGCCTAGATCCCAGCTAAAAGTGTGGTGATGGATATTGTGGTTACTGATATTCCAGCTCATTTCGGGATGTTGTTGTCCAAATCATGGGGTTCAAACATTGGTGGGTTGATTAAACTTGATCTCACTTATGCTACCATCCCAGTATTTGGAGGAGAGGAAATGAGATTATACCGGGAGTCTAGATTTGTAAATATGGTTACTAAAGCTAATGGTTCAGTAAACTCCCCTGTGTATAGCAAGGAAGGTGAGTTCTCTTGCCTGATGTTTGAAGAAGACAAAAATTTCTTGTAGGAACCAACATACCACCCTCTAAAGGCGAAGAAGTCTTCAAGTAACGAAGAGAGGGATGTATGGACTCTACAATTTGATGGGGAAAATTTGAGAGACGAAAATGGAGCTGGAGTGCTTCTAATTTCACCCACAGGACAGTTGGTCCATTTCACATTTAAGTTGGAGTATGAAGCCACTAACAACGTGGCCGAATATGAAGCACTACTCCTGGGGCTGCAGACTACCAAAAGTATGAATATTCAGAGCCTCAAATTCTTCAAATATTCAGAGTTGGTGGTGAGGAAAATCAAGAATCAGTGCCAAGCTAAGCACCCTCGGCTTAGAGCCTACAGAAATGAAGTATGGGATATGGTGGTGAATTTCTTCTTGGCCTTTAACATACAGTTTGTTATCACTCAAAAAATTCAAAACATCATTTTGACAAGGTTACATAGGTTCATGGGTCAAAATAGGGTTTTAGGAGTCATTTTAAGTTTGATCAAGGGAAGTTTTAAATTTTTTTATAGTTTGAGCTTACCCTAAGGTTTAAACAAATTCATTTTTAAACTCCTTCATGTCAAAACATTCATATTTTTCCATTTCACTTCATTTCCCAAAAATTTTATACCAAAACTGCCTAATTAGCCAAGAAACCATAGTTTTGTAGCGCATTACACTATAAAAGTCATTTTGTGCTACGAAAGTCTTGATAGTTTTGTAGCACAAACAGTAAAATTTACACTACAAGTGCTACAAAAGCGTGGTTTTGTAGTTGTCTTGTCAGTTGAGTTTTCAAATGTCAAAAACTGTTGGGGAAGGGTAAGTTAGATTCTTGTTGAGTCATGTAATGATGAAATCGAAGTACATACCCACGTTTTTAGTCATCATGGTCAGTGTAGGTAATGAATAAGCCATCATTTTTGGTCATGAGAGGACATTTAAATTTCAAATATTTTCCTAATTAGTCATTCTCATTCTTTTTTCGTCGATGCATAATATCTGAGCTTTGGAGCGTTATTGTATTGAGCCAAACTTGTGGTTGGTTATTTCAAAGGGATTACTACATCCATATCAAGCGAGGATGGAAATGTATATCAAGCGAGGCTGAACATTCATATCAAGCGAGGCTAGGAGGTTCTCTGAAGAACTATGGCAGAGCAAATGAAAATACATAGAGGAGGATAGTGCTTAAGACATGAACTTGAAGACATGAAAGCAATAACTGAAGACCCAACAGTAATGGAAGCATTCAGAAGAGCAGGTTTCTTATATTTTTGTGAGAAATTGCAGGGCTTTCATACACAGGTATCCAAGGAATTTGTTATTAATTTAAGTGGAACAACCACTAAAGTGGGGATGCTAAGTTTTTCTATCACACCAGAGGTCATTGCTGTTGTTACAGAAATTCCAATAGGTCAAGAAACCTGGTTCAAAGGACTCAAATTTAATATGAAGCAGTGTAAAGAGTTCATGAAGCCTGAGCACATTGAGATGGATCTCAACAATGCTATTCCAAGAAGCTACATCAAAGATAATTATTCAAAACTATTGCTCATCATCCAGAAATACTTTACATGTGAAGGTAGATATCACAAGGTTTATTCATACCATTTCAAATTACTTCTGCACTTCACTGGTAAGATTTCCCCTGACTTACCTTTTTATCTGCATAGAAGTCTTTCAAAGATGGTTGATAAGGTTCAAGAAAAATATGAGGGGAGTGAGAAATCATTTTTTCATCATGGCTTAATGAAATTATTGGTTTTAGATGAAATTCAAAGGTCAGGCAGAAATTGGTCCTCATTCTTGTTTGTTAATAGTTTTGAGTTGGATACTCTAACTCCTACAAGAAATCCTAAAGCTAAGAGAATTCCATCACCACTAGCAGCAGAACAGAGCCAACCTTTGGTTGCAAAATCAAAAGAACCAAGAGTAAAGCCAAGTAAGAAAACTGAGAAAAATTCAAAGTAAGTGTAGGGTCTTGACACAACAACTTCCCTATATGCAGAACAGAAATCAAAGGTGGACAAACATGTAAAACAAGAACAATTTGTTAGCAAATAAGCGACCAAAAGAATGACTAGAAGCCAAATAGTGGTTTTGAAAGAAAAGACAGTGGCTACAGAAGGTAGAGAAGTAACAAAGGGGAATTTAGAGTATATTCTTAATGCCATTGACATAGAGGAAACACCTATTTTTCAAGATGAATTCATAGGAGAAGATGGACAGAAGTTGAAAAAGGCCAAGTCTGCAAAGAGATTAGAGTTTGAGGGAGAAGATGCAGGTTTCATTTTCCAAGCAAGAAAACCTATGATAAGGCATGCTAGGAAATTGATGGAGAGTAGCAAAGAAGTCCCAATACCCATTGAGACAACTCAAACACCTAAAGAAATTATTGACCTTTCATCACCCACAGTAAAGGATACATTCAACAAATTAAAAAAGGGAAAAGAGAAAGTGATTAAAAAGACAGAGTTGCAGCTCTTTGAGGAAGAGTTGAAATTGGAAAAGCAGGTTATTACTGTCATGAAAAAGGAAGCTAGGAAACACAGTGTTGAGAAAATTCAATTTGATAAGATGAAGGCAGTTTGGGAAGAACAGTTTGATACTGTCTCTAAGGACTTAGACAATACACAACAATTTGTCAAGTGGCTAGTTCTAGCAAGAGCAGAAGCTAAACATGTAAGAAAGGTGAACACTCATCTAAGAGCTACCAATAAAAGTCTTAAATATCAGGTAAACTATTTACAAGAGTAGCTTGAAATGATTCATGATGAGCTACAGATCAAAGGTATCAAACTGACAGTGATTGAAGAACCATTAGGCCAACCAATTGTAAATGAGGAAGAAATGCCTCAAGGAGCCTAAAATGAAGTTGGTTTATGGTTTGTGGATAATGAAGACATGTTGGTTAAAATTCATTGGCAACTACAACTTTCATTTGACAAAATTATGCAAAAAACTATGTTTTTAGTAGTTTTCAACAGTTTCATAGCGCCTCCAGGCTTAAAAAGCAATAAAGCGCTACGAAATTGTTGTAGTTGCGCTTTTGTCTTCCTTATCAGTGTTAAAGGGTGTTAGGGGCTGAAAATGTTACGAGACATGTGTTGAAGGATGATAAAGCTGATGCAAGAGGAAAGAGTTAGAATTTTTGAAGATAAAGTCTTGTAAGGCAGCACTACAAAAAGCGCTACGAAACTGCTTTATTTTCGTAGCGCAATGCATTACATCATTTTGAGCAGCCTTTAAAGTGGTTTTTGAACAGCTAGAGGTTATGGAAGAGTTATGGACTATGTCAAGCCAAGATTAAATATTCAAGACAACAAATTAGAGATTAAATGATAGCAAGAATGTTCAAAGAGGAAAAAAGATCCTTTGCCTAAAAAACAGGGTATTGTTTCCTATTTTTGAGGAGGTCAGCTAAGTGGTCATAAAGAAATGAATTCCATTATCCAAATTCAACCATGTGATGACATACTTGTCAATGATGTAATTTCAAGTAGATAAGGTTGTTAAAGATAGTAATAAGGAGTTTTAGTCCTTTTTGAAATAGGACTGTCTAGTAGGATAGGCGTCTGTTTGTCATAAATTTCATGTTTTATAGTTATGCAAGGTGTCAATGGATAGAAATTCAATGTATCTAGCCTAGAGGTAGATCATCTGATGATGTAAGACCTCTATTAAAGGCCATTGGGTCGAATTTTTCAAGGGTTGGACATTTTTGGAAAAATTGCAGCTTATTGTAAATTGACTGTTTTAGCTAATACAAAGATGTTTTACTTGACCAACTTGAGATTCTGAAGGAGCTTTTAGTGTTTTCCTATTCTATTTGTATATCTTATATATCTCACCTATAGTGATTTTCATTTATATTACTTAGAATTCATCTATGAGATTCTTTGACTTCCTTTATAAGTGAATTGACTGTGTATTTACATGTTTCATGTGTGTGTGCCTTATTACTAAAAAATTTGATCTGCCTCAGCTTCCATGTCAAGTAGACTCACTGAATGACCGAAATATTTGACTCCATAAGCCCAATGTATACATGCTAATGTTATTTTCAACCTACATCTATCAAAATTAGTTTATTTCCTAAATAGAGCTAGCCATTTATATCTTTATTTCATATCATTAACCCTTGAGAGAGCCCTCTCAGGCTGAGGAGGCTAAGCCTCAGTTAAAAGATTGGTTTGATGTAGTTACATAATATTTTCTGATCAAGTAGCCTATCAGGTCCAATTTTGTGATAAATTTTGGTGCGTCTGCCGGGAGACTGAAGATTATACTTTCCCAAAATTTTGAAGTTGAACTTCTGAAGGTAGCAGGAGCTCAGGAAGTTGTTCGTGGCTGCATCTACCTTGGTGACTCCATTCAAAATTCATATGAACAAAAGTGGCTTTGAGAAGGAGATACACGAGGAGTAATCTTGACCCAGATCCACCTACCATTGTGGACAATCCAAACACCATTTCCAGAGGCAGTCAAGGCATTTATGAAATATCAAGTACTCCATTACATACAAAATCCTTGTCCTTTGAAATTTTAAGAAGTCCTGAAAATGAAAGAGTTGATGATAAAATTTAGGAAGTCTTGTTTAGATATGAAAGAGAAAAATAATTAACTGAAATTATTTTAGACTTGCATAAGAGAGGTATTGATACCTCCACCCTAGTAACAAAGGAATATAAAGAAGAGTTTTGGGAAGCAGTCACTTTTGAATTGCTGTTAGAAAGAGAGTCTTAAGATAAGTTGAAAGAGCTTGACCGTTTTGAAATCTTGTTGAAAAGTAGAGCTTGTTTTCCTCTTCCTGATTGGAGTTCAATTGTTAGTGGACAATAAAGACCAAACAATACTCCTCTTAATAGTTCTTCATCCTCTATTGCTGCTATCCCTAAAGCTACCACAATCCCTTTCACCATGGCTGGAATTGTACCTCCTCCACCTGCTTCACCTGCTAGATATGCCCCTCTTGTTATTCCAGTTGTTTTACATGACCTCCCTAGCAAATATGCTGCTAGAATTAAAACTTGGGGAAGTGATGAAGAGATTACAGAATGAGAACATGTGGATCAATTTAACGATTTTATAGATAGGGAGGAGGTTGATCACGAAGATGTCAAGTTGAGATTGTTTGCTCAGAGCTTTGATGGTGAAGTTAGGAAGTGTTTCAAAGCCCTTACTCCTGGAAGTATTCATAATTGGAATGAGTTTGAAGATACCTTTTTGAGAAAATGGGGAAATAGAACTAATCCTGTACAAGCCCTCACTGAGTATAACAGTTTAAGAAGAGTGGTTGATGAAACTGTTCAAAAATTTTCAAAAAGGTTTAAGAAGGTTTATGACTCTATTCCTGCCCATTTAAAACCTCCACAAGCCTTAGTTCAGATGAGATATGCCGAAGCTTTTGATTATGACTTTTATATGCTGTTGAGAGAGAGAGAATCCCCTTCACTTGCTAAAATGAAAAATGATGCAGTGAAGGTAATATGATAGTAGCCAAAAAGTCAAAAATGGGTAAGACTAATTTAAAAGAAGAAGATAAGCCTTCTTCCTCTTCCTCTGATGATAAATTTGATTCAATGATGAAGACTATGGAAAATTTGATGGATAGGTTGGCCCTTGGGAATACCTCTACTCCTCCTACACAACATGAACCTGAGTTTAGAAACCCTCAATTCAAGAGACCTCAGAATTAGCAAAGGCCAAGAGAAAACAAAAATCAGCAGCCTGATCCTCCAGTGAGACCTCCTTTCCAGTATAACTTAGTTGATGAAGAGGATGAACCTGAAATTCCTGAAGAGTCTATTCACTGTTTGGATGAAGAAATGTCTGGAATTTTCTTGACTAAAGAGGAACATGATGAATCAGACCGAGGTAGTCATGGAGATGAACTATCTGAATATTTTAAAGGGTATCAACATTCAATTTTTGAGATGCAAAAACAATACAATCTCATAAACAGAAATGTGCCAATCATTGCAAATAAAACATAGCCTAAGAAAGATACACCTAAGGCTGCTGAAGGAAAGAAAGATACTCCTAAGGCTGCTAAAGGTAAGAAAGATACACCACCTCCTCCTCCTATCAAAGAAGCTTAAAAATATGTTTCTACTTTCAGTTTGGAGAATGAAATTTCTAAGATCAATGTACCAGTAAATTTTTGTGAGATTCTCAAGGTAAATGAGTATAGAAGAAGAATTGTTAAAATGTTGAATTCACAACCAGGAGCTGCTGATATCTTGAATGTTCAAGAGGATCATCCAACCTTATAGTTGGGTCCAAGATTAGAAGATGAATAGAATGAGGAGGTGCCTCCTTTTTATGTGAGCCTTAGCATTCATGACATGACATTGCATAATGCTATGTTGGATTCAGGGGCTTCTCACAATTTTATGCCCAAAGTAATCATGGAGAGGATGGGGTTAGAAATAACTAGACCATATAAGGATTTGTTTCCTTTTGATTCAAAAAAATTTCAATGCATTGGTTTAATTAAGGATGTTGTTGTTGGTCTTACACAAGTCCCTGCCAAGACATTGGTCATGGAAATTGTGGTAGAATACATTCCACCTAAGTTTTGCATGCTATTATCAAGATCATGGGTAGCAAAAATCAAAGGTACAATGCAGATGCACCTTACTTATTCCACCATTCCTATTTTTGGTGAGAAAAGGAGACTGTATAGAGAGACAAGAATGGCTTACATGGTGAGTAGTAAAGATAAACCTGAAAATTTTCCAATTTATGCTCTTGATACTGAACTCGGATCTATTATTATTTTCAATGATTTGAATGATGAAGCAGAAGATAAGAAGAAAGCAGAAAATCAGCTATATGAAATTTAGCAGAAAAAAAATCAGCAAGCAGAAGATCAGAAAGTCAGCGATAAGAAGGTGGAAGGTTAGTGGTTATTTCATTTTGATGGATTAGCAGGAAGAGAGGGGGCGGGAGTAGGGATTTGGATCACAAGTCCAAATGATGAAAGTATGTTCTTTTCCTACAAACTGAATTTTGATTGCACAAATAACATGGCTGAGTATGAATCCTTGATTTTTGGCCTAGAGGTTTTGAAAAGAATGAATGATCAAAATATTTCTGTTTATGGAGATTCTGAATTAGTCATTAAACAAGTTGAAGGTGTGTATCAAACAAAGGATATAAGAATGAGGGCATATAGAAACTTAGTTTTGGACATGCTTGAAAATTTCCAAGCATATTCATTCATTTTCAAGACTAGAGACCAAAACTCCATAGCTAACTTTGTAGCTGTCTTTGCAAGTATTTTCATTATTCCCATACATTCCAGTGAAAAATATGAGGTTGAAATTCTCCATAGACCAGCTATCCTTGATAATATTACCCATTGGCAATTTTTTTAAGATGACCAACAAGTGAAGAATTTCAATGAGCTGAAAGAAGAGTTTGAAAATATACAAGTAGATCAACAAAACATGCTTGCTGAATCTAAGGGAAATTTTGAAGTGTTACAGCTAAAGAATAATTCTATACCAAAAGGTCTCATACCCCTTGAGAAGATTTTTTATCAGAATGATGTTTTCAAATCTCCTAAAATACAAGCTGATGATGCAGAGGTAGAGAGTTGTAACCTTGGTACGGTAGCTATGCCCAAAATGATTAAACTTTCAAATTTTCTTTCAGTTGAAATGAAGTACAAGTATATTGAGATGTTGAAAAGATTCATATATTTTTTTGCTTGGAATTATGCTGATTTGAAGGAGTATGCCCCTACTATTATTCAGCATACTATTCCCATTAAAGAAAATGGAAGACCTTTCAAATAGAAGTTGAGGAGGATTAATCCACTTCTCATGCCACTGATTGGGAAGGAAATCAAGAAACTCTTTGATGCCAAAGTCATTGTTCGAATCAAATTCTCAAATTGGCTTGCAAATTTGGTTCCAGCTAGGAAAAAGAGTGGAGAAATAAGAATATATATTGACTTCAGAAACTTGAATAAAGCCTCTTTGAAGGACAACTATCCTCTCCCAAATATGGACCAAAGTTTACAAAATATTGCTGGTTCCCAAAGGATGTCTGTGCTTGATGGTTTTTCAGGATACAATCAGATCCTTGTGCATCCAAATGATCAAGAAAAAAAAACCTTTACTACACCATGCAGCACTTTTATGTATGCCAAGATGCCATTTGGTATCATGAATGCAAGAGCTACTTTTTAGAGGGCAATGGATATTGATTTTTCTGAAGAGAAGGGCAATATGGTGGTTGTTTATCTTGATGACATAATAGTATTCTCAAGGAGGGAAGAAGATCACTTGAAGCATTTAGAAATAATTATGTTGAAGTGTAGAAGGTTTTGCATTTCTCTAAATCCCACTAAAAGTATTTTTCCTTTAAATTCAGGTAAATTACTTGGACACGTTATTTCTAAAGATGGGATTAAGATTGATCCAAATAGGGTTAATGCAATTCATAAAGTGGATTTGCCTAGAAGCATAAATGAGATTCAATCTTTCCTTGGAAAATTAAATTTTGTTAGGAGATTCATTCCTAATTTTGCTGAGATTGTGAAGGAAATAAAAAGGATGCTTAAGAAGGGAGTTGACATTAAGTGGACAACTGAAGAAAAGCACTCATTTGAGGAGATAAAAAAGGCACTCACTCAAGCACTGGTATTGATCAGTCTAGATTTCTCAAAAGAATTTTTGGTTTTCACTTTTGCATCGAAAAATACAATTTCTGGAGTTTTGTTGCAAAAGGGACAACAAGGTTTTGAGTAGCCCATTTCAATTTTTAGTAGGACACTAGCTAAATCTGAGCTGAAGTATAACATCTTAGAGAAGTAAGCATATGCCTTGGTTAAGGCTATCAAAGATTTTAGAATTTATATTCTACATTCTCATATTGTGGCTTTTGTTCCTAATATTGTTGTGAAAGACATCCTAGCTCAAGTTGATCCTGATGGTAAGAGGGGGAAATGGATTTCTAACCTGCTGGAATATGATATAGAGATTAAGCTAACAATATTGGTCAAAGGAAAAGGTCTAGCAAAGGTGATGGCACAGTCAAAATTTGACTGTATTGACATGAATTTAATTGCAGAAATATCATAAATTTCAGATGAGGAAGAAGAAATGATCCCTATTGAAGAAAAATATATCATTTTAGATTGGTATAAGGATATTTTTTTTGTCCTACATCATCATAGAGAACCTGCTGATCTGACAAAGTCTAAGGCAAGATTTGTAAAGCTAAAATCCTTGAGGTATTGTATCTTTGATAAAAATTTGTTTTGGAAGGATACCGGAGGTATTTTGTTCAATTGTTTGCTAGAAGAGGAGGCTGATAAAGTGATTGAGGAAATCCACAAGGGAGATTGTGGAGTTAATCATTATTGGAAGGCAAAAGTGAATAATATTCTTAGAGCAGGGTATTATTGGCCTACAATGTTTAAATATGTTTATGAAAAGATTGTTTCCTACCATGAATGTCATATTTTTTATGGTAAGAAGAAGCTTGTGCCTTTACCTTTAATGCCTATCTATGTGGAAGTGCCATTTCAGCAATGGGGGCTAGATTTTATTGTAGAGATTCATCCATCATCATCAGGCCAGCATCGTCGGATTCTCACAGAAACTGATTACTTTACCAAATGGATTGAAGCAATCCCAACTAGGCAAGCAAATGATTTTTTTATTATTTATTTTTTGGAGAATAATATTTTGTCCATATTTGGTTGCCCCATGAAGATCATAACTGATAATGCACAGGAATTTAAGTCTAAGAAGTTGATTTATTTTTGTCATCAATATCATATTACTCTTGGGCATTCCACTGCATATTATCGACATGGTCTTGCTGAATCTTATAACAAAAGCATTGTGAGGATCATTAAGAAGGTGTTGCAAGAAAATAAGAAGGCGTGGAATTTGAAGCTGAAGTATGCCTTATGGGCTGATATGATATGCACAAAAAGGTCTATTGGAACTTCACCTTATGAACTGGTATATGCAGCTGAAGCCATTTTTCCTACATCCGTAGGGGTACCTGTCATGAAGTTGCTTCAAGGATTGGAAGAGGAGCCAAATGCAGTTCAGAGAAGAATCAATTAGCTAATAGCTCTGCAAGAGAAGAGGGATGAAGTTTATAACAGTAATCAACAATCTCAAAACAGAATCAAGAGGACATTTGACAAGAAGATCAAGGAAGACAATTTTCAAATTCAAGACGTGGCGCTGAAATGGGAGGCCAAAATTGAGGAGAAGGGAAAACATGGTAAGTTTGAGAACATATGGAAAGTTCATTTCAAAGTAGCTTCTTTCCATGGAAACAATACTTACATACTGTAAGGGATGGATGGAAAATCATATGCTGGAGGGCCTGTCAATGGCAGGTTTTCAAAGAACTACTCTTCCTAAAATCTGCTGATCATTCGTATCATTGTATATATTCCATTTTATGTGTTTTTTATGCTAATAATGACAAGCTAAATCATCAAGCTTCAGCCCGAGGTGAAGGCCATTAGAGTTTGAAGACAAATCTTGGCAATTTCAAAGTTTTTTCTTTTTCTTTTCAAGAGGATGGATAACATCTCTGGAACTACTAGTTCTTTAGTATACCACAGGGGCACACTATCCCAAGTGGAGCCACTGTTATCACTCAAAAAATTCAAAACGTCATTTTGACAAGGTTACATAGGTTCATGGGTCAAAATAGGGTTTTAGGAGTCATTTTAAGTTTGATCAAGGGAAGTTTTAAATTTTTTATAGTTTGAGCTTACCCTAAGGTTTAAAAAAATTCATTTTTAAACTCCTTCATGTCAAAACATTCATCATTTTCCATTTTACTTCATTTCCTAAAGTTTTTATACCAAAACTATCTAATTATCCAAGAAACCATAGTTTCGTAGCACATTACACTATAAAAAGTAATTTTGCACTACGAAAGCTCTGATAGTTTCATAGTGCAAACAGTAAAATTTACACTACAGGCACTATGAAAGTGTGGTTTTGTAACTGTCTTGTCATTCTAGTTGTCAAATGTCAAAAATTTTTGGGAAAGGGTAAGTTAGATGTCTGTTGAGTCATGTAATGATGAAATCGAAGTACATACCCACATTTGTAGTCATCATGGTCAGTGTAGGTAATGAATAAGCCATCATTTTTGGTCATGAGAGCACATTGAAATTTCAAATATTTTCCTAATTAGTCATTCTCATTATTTTTGCCTCCATGCATAATATATGAGCTTTGGGGCGTTATTGTATTGAGGAAAACTTGTGGCTGGTTATCTCAAAGGGATCACTACATCCATATCAAGCAAGGTTGAACATTTATATCAAGCAAGGCTGAACATTCATATCAAGCGAGGCTGGGAGGTTCTATGAAGAACTATGGCAGAGGAAAGAAAAACACACAGAGGAGGACAATGCTTAAAACATGAACCTGAAGACATGAAAGCAATAACTGAAGACCCAGCAGTAATGGAAGCATTCAGAAGAGCAGGTTGCTTACAATTTTGTGAGAAATTGCAGGGCGGTCATACACAGGTATCCAAGGAATTTGCTATGAATTTCAGTGGAACAACCACTAAAGTGGGGATGCTAAGTTTTCTTATCACATTAGAGGTCATTGTTGTTGTTACAAAAATTCTAAGAGGTTAGTAAACCTGGTTCAAAGGATTCGAATTTAATATGTAGTAGTGTAAAGATTTCATGAAGCCTGAGCACATTGAGATGGATCTCAACAATGTTGTTCCAAGAAGCTGCATCAAAGATAATTATTCAAAACTATTGCTCATCATTCATATATACTTTACATGTGAAGGCAGATATCACAAGGTTTATTCATACCATTGCAAATTAATTCTGCACTTCACTGGTAAGATTTCCCTTGAATTACCTTTTTATCTGCATAGAAGTCTTTCAAAGGTGGCTGATAAGGTTCAAGCAATGTCTGAGGGGAGTGAGACATCATTTTTTCCTCATGGCTTAATGAAATTATTAGTTTTATATGAACTTTAAAGGTTAGGCAGAGATTGGTCCTCATTCTTGTTTGTTAGTGGTTTTGAGTTGGATACTCTAACTCCTGCAAGAAATCCTAAAGCTAAGAGAATTCCATCACCACTAGCAGTCGAACAAAGCCAACATTTGGTTGCAAAATAAAAAGAACTTGCAAGAGTAAAGCCAAGTAAGAAAACTGAGAAAAATTCAAAGCAAATGCAGGGTCTTGACACACCAACTTCCCTATCTGCAGAACAGAAATAAAAGGTGGTCAAACATGCAAAACAAGAACAAGTTGTTAGCAAACAAGGGACCAAAAGAATGACTAGAAGCCAAACAGTGGTTTTGAAAGAAAAGATAGTGGCCACAGAAGGCAAAGCAGTAACAAATGGGAATTTAGAGTATATTCTTCATGCCATTGACATAGAGGAAACACCTATTGTTCAAGATGAATTTATATGAGAAGATTGGCATAATTTGAGAAAGGCCAAGTCTTCAAAGAGGTTATATTTTGAGGGAGAAGATGCAGGTTTCATTTTCCAAGCAAGAAAGATTATAAAAAGTAATGCTAGGAAATTGATGTTGAGTAGCAAATAAGTCCCAATACCCACTCAGACAGCTCAAACACCTAAAGAAATTATTGACCTCTCATCACCCACAGCAAAGGATACAGTCAGCAAATTAAAAAATGGAAAAGAGAAAGTGATTAAAAAGACAGAGTTGCAGCTCTTTGAGGAAGAGTTGAAATTGGAAAATCAGGAAATTGCTGTCATGAAAAAGGAGCGAGGAAACACAGTGTTGAAAAAATGAAATTTGAACAGATGAAGGCAGTTTGGGAAGAATAGGTTGATACTGTCTCTAAAGACTTAGACAATACACAACAGTTTTTCAAGTGGGCAGTTCTAGCAAGAGCAGAAGATAAACATGTAAGAAAGGTGAACACTCATCTGAGAGCTACCAATAAAATTCTTAAATATCAGGTAAAATATTTACAAGAGCATCTTGAAATGATTCATGATGAATTGCAGAGCAAAGGTATCAAAATGACAGTGATTGAAGAACCATTAGGCCAACCAATTGTAAATGAGGAAGAAATGCCTGAAGGAACCTAAAATGAAGTTGGTTTATGGTTTTTGGATGATGAAGACATGTTGGTTACAATTTTTTGGAAAATACAACTTTCATTTGAAAAAATTATGCAAAAAACTGTTTTTAGTAGTTTCGTAGCTCCTCAAGGCTTAAAAACCAGTAAAGCGCTATGAAACTGTTGTAGTTGTGTTTTTGTCTTCCTGATCAGTGTTAAAGGGTGTTAAGGGCTAAAAATTTTATGAGACATGTGTTGAAGGATGATAAATTTTATGCAAGACGAAATCGTTAGAATTTTTAAGATAAAGGCTTGTAAGGCAACGCTACAAAAAGCGCTACGAAACTGATTTATTTTCGTAGCGCAATGCATTACATCCTTTTGAGCAGCATTTAAAGAAGTTTTTGAACAGATGGAGGTTGTGGAAGAGTTATGGACTATGTCAAGCCAAGATTAAATATTCAAGACCACGAATTAGAGATTAAATGATAGCCAGAATGTTCAAAGAAGAAAAAAGATCCTTTGTCTAAAAAACAGGGTATTGTTTCCTATTTTTGAGGAGGTTAGCTAAGTGGTCATAAAGAAATGAATTCCATTATCCAAATTCGACCATGTGATGACATACTTTTCAATGATGTAATTTCAAGTAGATAAGGTTGTTAAAGATAGTAATGAGGAGTTTGAGTCCTTTTTGAAATAGGATTGTCAAGTAGGATAGGTGTCTGTTTGTCATAAATTTCATGTTTTATAGTTATGCGAGGTGTCAATGGATAGAAATTCAATGTATCTAGCCTAGAGGTAGATCATCTGATGATGTAAGATATCTATTAAAGGCCACTGGGTCGAATTTTTCAAGGGTTTGACATTTTTGGCAAAATTGCAGCTTATTATAAATTGACTGTTTTGGCTAATACAAAGATCTTTTACTTGACCAAATTGAGATTCTGAAGGAGATTTTAGTTTTTTCCTATTCTATTTGTATCTCTTATATATCTCACCTGTAGTGATTTTCATTTATATTACTCATAATTCATCTATGAGATGCTCTGACTTCCTTTATAAGTGAATTGACTGTATATTTACATGTTTCATGTGTGTGTGCCTTATTACTAAAAAATTTGATCTGCCTCAACTTCCATGTCAAGTAGACTCACTGAATCACTGAAAGCTTTGACTCCATAAGCCCAATGTATACATGCTAATGTTATTTTCAACCTACATCTATCAAAATCAGTTTATTTCCTAAATAGAGTTAGCCATCTATATATTTATTTCATATCATTAACCCTTGAGAGAGCCCTCTCAGGCTGAGGAGGCTAAGCCTCAGTTACAATATTGGTTTGAAGTAGTTACATAAGATTTTCTAATCAAGCATCCTATCAGGTCCAATTTTGTGATAACACATTTCATGCCAAGAGACCAAAATCGGATGGTTGATTCGCTCGTTGTTGCAGCTAGTAATTTTTTCCCGCCGCAGAACCCACTCCTCTAGTATGAAGTTGAATTAAGTTATCGTCCCTCTATCCCAGATAACATTAAGCACTGGCAGGTGTTTGAAGATGAAGAGAAAGTGAAACAGTTCATAGAGACTATTGGAGAATTCTCTAATATGGTGATTGATGTTGTGGAAGAGGAGCGTGAGGAGCAGACCCAAACCATGTGGGAAGAGATAGTGGCAGGACATCGCGTGCTGCAACTAAAAGGGAATGTCATCCCAAGAGGGCTTGTGCCCTTGGAGAGGTTGTTTGATAAGAATGACATCCCAAATAATCCCAACAAGTTGACACAAGATGGTGAATGACAATAACATTAGGATGGAAGGAGATCCGAAGGTAGTAAAGTCGTATAAAGTAGTCCAGGAGGAATATCAAGACCAATACTTATGGCTATTTCAAGCTTATAAAGGTGTTTTCGCATGGTCATATCAGGATCTGAAAATTTTTGAGGTAGCAGTCATACAACACAAGATCCCTCTCATGGGAGATGCAAAGCCTCACAAATAGAAACTGAGGCATATTAATCCATTGCTTTTCCCATCCATTGAAAAGGAAATCAAAATTTTTTTGTGGGCTAAGATTATAGTTCCCCTGAGATACTTAGAGTGGGTGGCTAACTTGGTTCCAGTCAGGAAGAAGAATAAAGAAATAAGGTTGTGTGTATATTTCTGAAATTTGAATAGGACCTCCCTTAAGGATAATTATCCCCTTCCCAAGATGGACCACATTATGCAGAAGGTGATAGGATCTTCCCAGATTTCTATGATGGACAGTTTCTCGGGATACAATCAAGTGGTAGTCCTCCCCAAGGATCAGAAGAAAACAACGTTCACCATGCCATGGGGGAATTTCATGTACACCTGGATGCCCTTCGGCCTAATAAATGCAACTGCCACTTTTCAATGAGAAATGGACATTACTTTTGTGGGGGAAAAAGATAAAATTGTAGTGATATACCTAGATGATATCACCGTGTTTTCAAAAAATGATGTTGAGCACATCGAGCACCTGCGCCAGACCTTTGAGAAATGTTGCAGGTATGGTTTGTCACTAAACCCCCAAAATTCTATGTTTTCTTTGGAGGAAGGGAAGTTGCTTGGACACATAGTAACAAAACAGGCGGTGAAAATTGACCCCAAAAGGGTAAAAGTAATAAATGGAATCTCACTACCCCGAAATAAGAAGGAAGTTCAAGTGTTTCTGGGAAGAATAAACTTCTTAAGGAGGTTTATCCTGAACTATGTTGAGATAGTTCAACACATCATGGAAATGCTCCAGAAGAATAATGAAGTAAAATGGACCCCAGAGTCGAGGGAGGCTTTCAATAGAATTAAACACGCTTTTGCAGTGGCACTGGTATTGGCAGGCCCTGACTATAGTAAGCCTTTCTTGATATTCTCTTTCGCATCACCTCATACAATAGCTGCAGTGCTATTACGAAAAAATGAAAATGGGTATGAGCAGCCTATTTCCTTCTTTAGCTAGGTGCTACAGGATGCAGAGCTAAAATATAACATTATGGAGAAACAAGGTTATGCCCTGGTCAAATCCTTGAAGGCCTTCTAAATATATGTGTTGCAGTTAGCCATAACTTCTTTCGTCCCCATAGCTGCAGTAAAAGATATTTTAATTCATGGGGATAGTGAAGGTAAGAGGGGAAAATAGATTGCCAAAATTCAAGAGTACGAAATGGATATCAAACCTACGAATCTCATTAAGGGACAGGGGCTGGAAAAAATATTATCGGTCAAATTGCTAGGCATTGGGTATAAATTTTTCCATGGAAGGTGAAGTACCAGAGGGCACAAAAGCACATCCTGGAGTGGAGACCATGGCACATAAGACGCATATGAAATACCTCCTCAACACTTGGTACAAATATGTCATAGAGTACCTCCTCACTTTCAATTGTCCCCTAAATTTCGATAAAGCAAAGTACCGTAACGCGAGGTTGAAATATCAGAAGTACGAGGTAGCTAATGGCAGACTGTAATGGAGAGATCCCTTGGGAAATTTGGTACTATGTATTACAAATTCGGAAGTGGAGGAGGTGATGGTTGAATTTCACGAAGGCATTTGCAGGCGACATTACAGCTGGCAGTCCACAACTCATAAAATATTGAAGGCTGGTTTCTTTTGGCCTCAGTTATTTGGATATGTCCATGCTCGTGTTCGATCATGCGAAAAATGCCAGATGTTTGCCGAAAATCAGAATTTCGCTCCCCTGCCAATGATACCGGTGCACATTGAGGAAACTTTTCGACAGTGGGGTATTGATTTTATTGGGGAAATTCATCCCGCATCTAGTAGTCAGCACAAATGGATCCTCACTTCCACTAACTACTTCACTAAATTGGTAGAGGCAATACCTACTAGAAACGCTATCGATGCAGTCGTGATCAAGTTCATGGAAGAGAATATAATAGCAAGGTACGGGTGCCTAGTTAAGATTGTCACAGACAATGCTCAGGCCTTTAAATCCGCCAAGTTCAGTAATTTTTGTTAGCAGTATAACATCACTTTGGGGCACTCTACGGCCTATTACCCCCAGGGAAATGGGTTGGCTGAGTCTTCAAATAAAACTTTGGTAAGGGCATTGAAGAAGACCATAAGCAAAAACCAGAAAAATTGGGATTCCCAACTAAAATTCGCACTCTAGGAAAATTTTATTACCAGTAAGAGGTCCATGGATAAGTCTCCCTATGAACTGGTGTATGGTAGAGCAATAGTGTTTCCCATTCAACTTGCCTTGCCTATTGCTAGGTTCCTGAAAGATAGCCGAGAAGAGCAAAATGATCTCATCAAGAGGATGAATCAGCTAGTCAAGTTGGAAGAAACTCAAGCCCAAGTAAACAACAGGTTATTTGACTACCAGGAGAAAATGAAAATCTTGTTTGATCAATGAGAAAAATATAAAGAAATACAAGAAGGAGACCCGGTGCAAAGGTGGGATGTTAGGAGGGCGGACAAGGGAAAACATGGAAAGTTCTACCCATTATGGTTTGGACCATTCAAGATTGTTGAAATGAAAGGAAATAATACTTTCATATTAGAAAATTTGGAAGGGGAACTGGTTGAAGCGCCCATGAATGGGCAGTTTTTGAAGCCATAATTTCAATACTAATCGTGGCCTTGACGGCCTGTTGTACATTTCCTCCATATTGTATATACATTCCATTATGTTTCCGCATCTGTTTTTGTTCAATTCATCTTAGAAATTCTTGAAACTTTTAAGAAGCTCCAGGTAAACTAACTAATGCATAGGAAAAGGGTCTATGAAGTTCTTGACACCCTCAAGAACAAGCGTGCCATTCCCAGGTGGAGCCAATGTGGTTTAGCCACCTCATATATCAAGCAAAAGGAGTGGCCAAGTGGAAAAATCTAAGAAATTTATAAAGGTGGCAGACTAGGTAAATTATGATGGTATTTGAAAGAAAGTTTCCCTAAGGGGATAGGTGCAGTATCTATAACCTATCAGGAATTTTACACAGTGGGGAGTAACATCCATGGCTGTGTAGCAAGAACCATGAGTGGCAGAGCACGCAGGCAAAGCTTTTTGTCGGCCTCAAAGGAGCATGGTGATGCTAAAATCTAGGCCCTCGAAATCTGTGATGTCACCTTTCGGTGGGCCAATCCCAAAAATTTCGTGGGGTAGGAGAATGGAACATAAAGCTTCTATGAACCCCACTAAAGTTCTAAGTGAGCCCACCAAGGATAACAGTTGGTGTCGGTAAGTGAAAAGGTAAGGTAAGTCTAGGATGGCGATACAAAGGATGGTACCTACATTAATTTGGCACATGGCTCTCACCTACCCAGCTGTCGTCAGCCAATAACCCATCTCCACGTGTCCCATTGTCAGCATCCTTATGACGCCAACCCTACAACTCTCACCCTGTCTCGTATTTCGTAAAACCTAGTCTAATATAAGCTCGTTTTACTCTCAGACTATGTAAAATACTGGTTATTTACTAGTTTTTCGTGCAGAGGAGGTTTAAACTCAAGTGCAAGGTCATTTTCAATCCCACGTCGCTTTCCTCTAGGCTACCTCACTATTCTCAAGTATTTAGTCATTTTCCCGTTGCACTATTTCCCTTCTTTTTCTAATTTTCAAATGGTCATGGGTAAAATGAGAACCAAGAAGTCTGAGCCTGAAACCCCACAAGCTCGCGAGGTCATGACTATTCCTGGACCTGAACCCCTCATCGATGCCCATGCATGAATTCATGACCTAGTCTACCCGTTTAGTGTAGCCCACATCAGACCCGAGCTTTTCTAGTATCATATAAAAGGCAAGGACATGTTCAGATTCGTCTAGTCAGGTCTGTATTACCAAATCACCTCGACCACATACCCTATTCCCGAGTTCATTAGCTGGCTTGAGGAGGCCTATGACAAGCATAGAGACATGTTCCTCTCTGCCCAAGGCAATAACATTTTTCGCATTTCACCCGAACTCATAAGGAAAGATATTCACTACCCTCTTAGACAAGATTATGTTGAGTTCTCCGAGGTCTCCCTCTCCTGTCAATTCTCAAAGCTACCCTAGGCAAAACAAAGTAGTTTGCTCAGCCTCCTCTCAGATTCTTGCTTGTCATATTTCCCACTCATGGACTCTGTTCCCTTATCTACGTTTCAAACCAATGTACAACCCATCCTAGCACTCATCATGGGGTTGTTAGGGTTTGAGGAGGTCGACTAGGTGACTAAAGAGGGTATATATTTTCTATGGTTCATGATGTAGAAGGGTACCCTTTTGGATATCCCTTATTTCTTAGCTTCGGCTATCCGAACCCAGTTTCAAGATATTTCCTCTACTGGTTCTTTTAAGTTCTATTCCCTAGTCTTTTACCTATTCCTATTCGAGCATGCAAATAGATTTGAGATTCTAGGCCTAAATAGACACTCGAAGATAAATGCCCAACCCAGAGCCATCTTCAAGTGGACTTCTTTAGTTCGTCAGCAACCAGAGTGGAAGGGGCATACAAAATTCATTAATGAGTTCATGTCCATAGCTTATGCCATTATACATGACAGCCCTTCACCTAGAATATTTCCTGAGCAGAAGGACTGGCTACAGTTTGACGAGGAATATTTCACAAGGGACCGATACCTGTTTGAGGACTATACTAATATCAGAGCCTATGGTGCAGAGGTACCTCCCAACCACATACCAGTGTTTCCAGCCATGCAATTCTTTGCCCCCAAATTCATTGGACAAACCTTGAAGGCCGAACAGATCCACTTCGTGTCTGTGAAGAAAGGATACATTCTCAAAATCCCAACTTCAGTTGGTCCCTTCACCATAAATTCGAGGCATGCCCTGTCCAGAGTGGAAAAATTGTTGCAAGAGATGGACCTCCCATAAGGAAAAGTCTGGCCCTATGACCCTAAGGGAGTCCTCTCCAGTAAGAAGAGGAAAATAAATCCAACTGCTTATATACATGAGACTAGGCCCTTCATTGAATGGAGAGTTAATCTTGATACATGGCCTTTGGATGTATAGATGGAGGTCGAGTCTTCAGCCATATAAGGGAAAGGCAACAATGTGTCTGTTGGGACAGAGCAACGAGGGCAGTCAGGCACCTCAGGAAGTCACGAGGGTATGGACATTGATGAGGGTGCACACCCTCATAAAAAATAGAGAACTGAAGGGCCAGATGACATAGGGGATGAGCCATCCTTTGAAGATATTCCTGAATTTGGGGCCTCTAAATAGAATAATTTCGGTTTTTAGATTTTCTTTGAAGATGCCTCCTCGTCGAGCCCCTCAAGGCTTTCACAGGCAGTTATGGTGGAAAGACCAGAGATAAGGGAGGAGATAAATGTCATAAACAAATTCTCTCGGGAGAAATTGAGGGAAAAATTGGCAGGGTTTGTGGACAAGCATCATTCTCAGCTTACCTCTATACTATACATGGATAAAGAGCAACTTATACTAGCTATTCAACAAGCAGTGTTGGGTGTGGAGCCTGATTATCTTGTTTATTTTGTATCACAGCGTTGGACCCCTGTACCTTAATGGGGCAGCAATGCCGCTAAAAATTAAACGCTGCCTGGGGGGTCCAGGGAGGGCGGCTGCGACTTTATGGAGCCCCCCCTGGCGAGGGGTTTCGGGGGCAGCGCCCCCGAAGCTAAAAACAGATGTAAAATTTCCTTGTAAAAATATAGTAATTTCTAGTCACTCTGGGTTGTTCATTAGGTGGATGATCTGACGGTAGAAGTTATGTTTAGTTTAGGGTTTTTTACCCTAGAAGGCAACCCCTCACTTGTATGAGGGTATTGTATTGCCGCTGTGTATTGTATGTGTATTCTCGGAGCAAGAAACAGATAGGGAGACTGTGAGAGAGAATAAAGGATATTACAGCGAATCTGTTGTAGGTTGTGTCTCTTCATTTGGATGGATAATAGAAAGGAAGGATTGGTTGTTTAGGGTGGACGTAGCCCAAACTAGGTGAACCACGTATATCTATGTCTCTCTGGTTTTATGTGTTTTGTGTGCTTATGTTTTTAGCATATTTTATTTGTTTCATTGCTCTATAATATTTAATTTTCTAACAATTGGTATCAGAGCCGAAGGTCTATTTGGCTGATAAACTTGCAGGAAAGAAGGGTTCCTGGTTCGAGTGGGAGTAATGGCGAAAGATGGTAAATTTAGGTTCGATAAATTTAACAGCCAAAAATTCCCATTGTGGAAGATGCAGATGGAAGATTATCTGTATCAGAAATATTTGTACCTACCATTGAGCGGAAAAACAAAGAAGCCGACGACTTTGACAAATGCAGAATGGGATATTCTTGATAGAAAGGCACTCGGAACAGTACAGTTGTGCCTCACAGCGTCGGTAGCCTTCGATATTTCAATGGAAACAACAACAAAGGGTTTGATTAAGGCATTGGCGAAACTATATGAAAAACCCTCGGCCTCAAACAAGGTATTTCTTATGAAACGTTTATTTAATATGAAGATGTCGGAAGGTGGATATATTGCATACCATTTAAATTATTTTAATATAGTTACCAGTTAGTTAAGTTCTATAGGGGTAAACTTTGATGATGAAGTTAGAGCTCTGTTATTTTTGTGCTCATTTCCAGAAAGCTAGAATGGTTTAGTTATGCCCATTAGTAACTCTATCTCTAGATCTAGTACTTTAAAGTTTGATGATGTTTTCAGTGCTATCCTTAGCGAGGAAATGCGACGGAAAAGCTCTGGTGAGACATCGGGTAATGATTTGAGTGTAGAGTCCAGGGGAAGAAAAATGGAAAGAGGAAAGATCTCGGGATATCGCAGTAAATCAAGGAAAGGCAGATCCAAGTCTAGATCGGGGATAGTGTGCTGGAAATGCGGAAAGAAAGGACACCTAAATAAAGACTATAGATCTTGGAAGGGAAAATGAGACACACAACAAGAAAACAATCATGAAGCAAATGTGACAGATGATGTGTTACAAGATGCTTTGATTCTTTCTTTCGAAAATTTTACTGATTCTTGGGTTCTAGATTCAGGGGCGTCATTCCATGCCACACCTGATAAGAAATATGTTCATGACTATGTTCAAGGAGATTTTGGACAAGTCCGTTTGGGTGATGATCAACCCTGTAAAATTTTTTGAATGGTTAAGGTTCTTGTAAAACAATAGAATGAAAACCAATGGCTATTAAAGGAGGTAAGGCATGTTCCAGATCTGAAGAAAACTCTGATTTCAACAGGGCAGTTAGGAAGTGAAGGTTGTGTGACAAATTTCACAAATAAAACTTGGAAGGTCACCAAAGGGGTGCTGGTAATAGAAAAAGGAGAAAAGGTTGGTACATTGTATTTATGCAATGGTATTTATAACTCTGTTAATGCTTTAACTTCCAAAGGAGCAGATGCAGCATTATGGCATCATAGGCTCAGACACATGAGTGAGAAGGGGATTAAGATTCTTCACTCAAGAAATTTGTTGCCGGGTTTGAAGAATGTTGATTTGGATTTCTGTGAGAATTGCATTTATGGAAAACAGAAGAGAGTCATATTTCTCAGAGTTGGGAAAGAAAAGAAGAGCGAAAAAATATAGCTTGTGCATACAGATGTATGGGGACCTGCTCAGGTATCATCTCTTGGTGGATCTCGTTATTATGTTACTTTGCAACTAGAAAAACTTGGATTTATTATATTCAAAATAAATCTGATGTATTTGATACTTTCAAGAAATGGAAAGCTTTGGTTGAGATTGAGACAGGAAAGAAGTTGAAGTGTCTTAGATCAGACAATGGAGGTGAATATTACAGCAAAGAGTTTGATATGTATTGTTAAGAGCATGGAATTCGCAGAGAGAAGACAGTTCCAAGAACACCACAAGAAAATGGTGTGTCAGAAAGGATGAACAGAACAATCATGGAGCGTGCAAGGTGCATGAGATTGCATGTAGGATTGCCTTTACAATTTTGGGCAGATGCTATAGATACTGTTGTTTATCTAATAAACAGAGGGCCTTCAAGTTCCTTGGATGTTGGTATTCCAGAGGAAGCATGGATAGGTAAAAAGGTAAACTACTCTTTTTTAAAGCCTTTTGGTTGTGAGGCCTTTGTCCATATTAATAAAGAAAATAGAACAAATCTTTAGGAAAAAACAAATAAATGTACCTTTATTGGATATGGTGTTAATGATTTTGGTTATCACTTATATCATTATGAAAATCAAAAAATCATTAGGAGCAGAGATGAAATATTCAATGAAAAGGTATTGTATAAGAATCAGTTGTAGGAAAAGAAATAGGAAAAAGAAAACAAAGAATACACAATTCTTGATGAGATCATAGAAAAGGTAAAGGTGCCTGAAAATAATAATAATCAAGAGCCACAACAACAGAAACCACCAAAATAGAAACAAGCACCTCAAACACCTGAAAGTGGTGTTAGAAGATCTACCCGGATAAGTAGACCCCCTGAATGATACTCTCCTTCATTATATTATTTATTGTTGACTGATTCTAGTGAACCTGAATGTTATGAAGAAGAAATTCAAGTTGAAAGAAGGAAGAAGTGGGAGCTAGCCATGGAAGAAGAGATGGACTCCTTAATGCATAACCAGACTTGGGACTTAGTCTGGTTGCCTACAGGTAAAACTACATTGCAGAATAAATGGGTTTACAGGCTGAAGGAGGAAGATGGAGGAAAACATAGGTACAAAGCTAGACTTGTGGTGAAGGGTTTTGCACAGAAGAATGGTATTGATTCTGATGAAATATTTTCTCCTGTTGTTAAGATGAATTCAATCAGAACTATTTTAAGTCTTGTAGCAGCGGAAGATTTACATCTTGAACAGTTAGATGTAAAGACAAAATTTCTCCATGGAGATTTGGAGGAAGAGATCTATATGCAGCAACTAGAAGGATATGAGGTCAAAGGGAAAGAAAAATTAGTGTGCAGGTTAAAGAAGAGCTTGTATGGCTTAAAACAGGCTCCAAGGCAATGGTATCTAAAATTTGACAAGTTTATGTCTGAACAAGGTTATACTAGATGTCACTCTGATCATTGTGTTTATCTGAAAAGGAAAAACGATGGCAGCTATATTATATTGTTATTGTATGTAGATGACGTGCTTGTTTCAGGGTCTAACATGCAGGAAATAAATGTGCTCAAAAGAAAATTGGTAAATTCATTTGCAATGAAGGATTTGGGAGCTGCAAAACAAATACTTGGTATGAGAATAACTAGAGATAGGAAAAATTGCAAATTAACACTGTCTCAGAATGAGTACATACAAAAGGTGTTGAAAATATTTACTATGTAGAATGCAAAACCAGTTAGTACACCTTTTGCTAGCCATTTCAAACTTAGTAAGGAGATGTGCCCCAAGACCTAAGAAGAAATGTACTATATGTCTAAAGTTCCATATGAATCAGCAGTTGGAACCTTAATGTATCCAATGGTCTGCACAAGGCCTGATATTGCACATGAAATGGGAGTTGTAAGCAGGTACATGAAAAATCCAGGAAAAGAACATTAGATGGCAGTAAAATGGATTCTCAGATATTTGAGAGGTACCAAAAATCAAGCATTATGCTTTGGTGGTTCAAACATTGCTCTACAGGGATATGTTGATGCAGATATGGCAAGTGACAGAGATAACAGGAGGAGCACTACAGGATATGTATTTAATGTAGGTGGAACAGTTGTCAGTTGGGTTTCAAAAATCCAAAGTGTTGTTTCACTTTCAACAACAGAAGCAGAGTATGATGCTGCTACATAGGCTAGTAAAGAAATGATTTGGTTACAAAGGTTTATGGATGAATTGGGTAAGAAGCATGATATGGGCACGTTATACAGTGATAGCCAAAGTGCCATTCATCTTGCAAAGAACTTAGCATTTCATTCCAGGACTAAACACATACATCTCAAGTACCATTTTATACGCTCAGTATTGGAAGATAGACAGTTGAAGCTGGAAAAGATACACACTAGCCATAATCCTAAAAATATGCTAACAAAAGTTGTAACCAGGGGGAAACTAAGATTATGCTCAGTTTCAATTGGTATTCAAGGATGACGATGAAGATGAGAAACAACCAGGTCCAAATAGGAGTCATTTTCCAGCAAATGAAGAAATGGTGCAATTGCTACAATTAGTCTTCAAGTGGGAGATTGTTGGGTGTGGAGATTGATTATATTGTTTATTTTGTATCATAGCGTTGGACCCCTATATGTTTTCGCTTGAAATTAAACGCTGCCTAGGGGATAGTAATTTCTAGTCAATCTGGGTCGTTCATTCGGCGGATGATCTGACGGTAGACAAGCTCGACTTACACAAGTGCATAGGGGATATGCTATGGGTTGAGGTAATAAAGCATGCAGTAGATTTTAGGAAGCTTGAACATAAGTATAGTATGGTACTAGAGCACCAGAAAAGTGAAAACGATAGCGCCCAAGCAAACCACACCAAGCTGGAAGCCCTCAAGAAAATGATAAGGGATAAGGGAGTCGATAAAGATGCAGCACGACAACAACTTATTATCAAGTTAGAAGTGGAGAACCTGGAGCTGAAGTGAAAGCTAAACATGCCTCATGAGGAGCATGTACAGATGGATGATCTGGTTCAAGTAGAAAAGGAAAAATCAGCTCTCACTGACTTGCTCGCTAGAAAATAGGAAGAAAATGCACAAAAGGCCATGAAGATTGCTGAACTGAATCAGAGACTGTCATACTGACAGGCCAAATGGGATCAGCACACATGTGTGACCCCTGTGTCAAGTGAACCTGGGACAACCCCTGAAAAACTCACTAAGGCCCTGTCTAATCTGAAGGTGTCAGAGAATGAGACCCACTCAGTCTACTAGCAACTAAAGGAGGCTAAGGCTGCGCTAGCGGCAAATCAGAAGGTGAGGGCGTCCCTACAAAGAGAGGTAGAAAAAATTCGAGAAGCGACTCAGGCACAGGATAAGTCCATCAAGGACTTAAAGGGGAAGATCAAAGGAAATATGTCACTTGTGGAAGCAAGGCGACTGATTTAGACAAACATCATAGCAGATATTAGGCAGCATTGGAACCTCCTCACGATGATAGATGACAATAAGATTGCAATCCACCAGTTCAAACCCCTACTATAGGATGGATGCACAGACGAAGAAACAAAGGCCATGATAGCCAAGAAATATATTAGGTACCTAAATGAACTCTCACCTGATGAACTGCGTGAGCAAGGAATTCTTGACTGCTTTAGGATGGTTATGAAGATCGGAAGGGTAATCGAGAAAGAAAATGCATGCACAAATGCACTGGGTTGTTTCACACTAGTCTTGAAAGGAGTGGAGAAGTTAGACTAGGAGTGGAACAAGCTAGTATAAACAGGCCTCCCACCATGCTGGGACCCAAAAACAGGCGCATTCCCCCAGCTAACGGCCTATGAGCAAAATATGTCAGAAATTATGGGCAATGCAGACATATCACTAGAGAGATCAACCCAGCTAAAAGCAGAGACAATAATAGTTGCGCTTCGCAAATATTTCTTCCTTCTCTTCCAGGTAAAGAAATTCCTCGTTGTCCGTGTAGATTATACTAAGATAACTAACATCCAAACACTGTTCGAAACATACATCACAATGACATCACTAGGGGATAGGACGTGGCAAAAGTGCAGTGAATATGCTAATTCTCCTATATCTTCTACTTCTCCCTAGTTTCCACCTCCTTCGGCTCAGCCACTTGTATTATCATCATCCTTAGCTTGGCCACATCCACCACCATGTGGCACTCCTCGACGAAACACCAACTGATGAATCTCATGATTTGGCCCACGCGGCCTGTTTTACTTTTATTTCTATGTATTGTAAAAATGGGTAAAATCTTGATTTCACCCTATGCACTCTTTTATTTTCGATCTTTTGTTATGTTTTAGTTATAGCCTGTGTCAGGCCATACTATTTTATATGAGAGGTCGTTTTTCCTCATCATCAATTTTGGTTTTTTATTAAGACTGGAAATAGAAATATCTCCAAAGAATATTTTGTCTTGGAAAATATTTGCTCTGAACGTTCATGTGAAAAAATATAAAATATCAGACCATAGACTTAAAAAAGGTTTCGGATTTTCTAGCAGAGGAAGTTGTAGTTTGCGTATCATCTAGTTTGTAATTTTGAAGTTTTCTCTCAGTGCATATCTGAAGAGCCATTTTGGAAAAGTAATATAAATCCAGTCTATTGATTTAATGGATTCCTACTGGGATGAATGAACAGTATGTATTTTCTTGGAAAATTTAATGTCCATCATCTTTACATTTTCTCCTTGTTATTTTTTCTTTCGGAATGCGAGTGTTCTATGAGTTGGATATGAATTTATCATTAATGGTACTGATGTCATGCTTCATAGTAACATTTTAAATATAGCTCGAGGCATGATTTCTGTTTCAAGTTCCTTTTTCATATTGTTTTTCCTCTAAGTTCATTTAAGGGTGGATTCTTGTGCTGGTATAAGCCCACCTTTCTTTGACGTTCCCAAAAATATTCTTCATAGTATCTCATCCTCATTACTTTTATAACTGTTCATATATCTCACTTTCGGCCTAGCTTGCAACAGCTCTACTTCATGACTGCTTCATGCCCATTCTGAGAAGGCCTTTCTATATACAGTTAGAGCTCCTGTCTAATAGTATTCCTTCTCTAATTTCATGGACCACCATTAAAAATAATTTAATTATGTTTCATATTAGGAGGTTCCCTTCCCAAAGCATGAAGAATAACATGAAAAACCTCATGCTTTAAGATGTCATAGGCACTGGTCTTTAGCAACTCAAGGTTGTCTCTAGGAGTGACAACACCATCCAAGGCTCCTATGGAACCAAAATTCACAGATTACACTTCCTCTTGCATGCCTCATACTTCTAGTTATCTAAAGCTTGAGAGACTTAGTAGTGAATCTATCTTCCAACCACCCCCAAAAGGTGTTCTTCGGAAATTGTCCTGTAATTTGAATGCGAGAGTTGCACAAAACTGCAATATTGTAGAGGATCTATCTCAAGTTCCTTCGATGATGTTGGCTTTGGAGGTATTTCAGTTTTTTCTGTCACAAGGGAAGGCACTACTTTCCACTATTGGAGGGTTTGACCCATAGATTCCAATCTTATTACTTTCGACCACGAGAACTTCATTCCCTGCCTCCTATCTTAGGTGGCTTTTCTAATTCAAGTTACAGTGATGGGAAAAACCATTCATAGGACTGTTATTGATATAGGTGCTTTGACTTGCATCATGTCTATTACGTGTTCGAAAGCCATTGGCTCTTCTACATTGAGTCAGTCCCCGAATACCTTGGAAGATTTTGACAATAGAGGCTCTTAGCCGTATGGTATTCTCAAATCATTTCCCATCCTGTTGGAGGGAAAAATGGTAAATTTACAAGTTGAGGTGGTAGACCCAAATTTGAATTATAATCTCCTTATTATATGTAGATGAACTCATGCCATGGTTTGCATGGTCTTCACCCTTTGTCATGTCCTCCTTTTTCCTCATCAAGGAAAAATTGTGATTGTCGATTAGTTAGCTTTATTTTCGTGTAATTCTTCAATAGGAAACATTCCATATGTTGGGAACCACTACCCCCTATGAGAACATTGTGCCGTGTCTATTCAAAGACTCATCCCTTATGGGATTTTTTCCATTCTGTACTATTCCCAAATGGGGAATGCAACAATACATGCACTTAAAAACACATTTTTCAGAAATATATGCAATAACAGTTAAATGCATCCCATGGATCCATTCATTTATATATTATAGCAGCAAAATACAAAAGGATATCTGAAACAAATCATGGTAGATTAGTTAAACAAGCCTCCCAAGACATAATAACCCAAAAATCATGCAAAAAGAGGGGTTGCCACCATGATTAAAATATGAAACACCCTGACAGCGTTATTTTATTTCTTTTGCAACAATAGTAGGTTTTACATCAGATATAGAGCTACTATGTGCATAAAACATTAGATCTATATCATATCCATGCACTATGCAAGCTTCTCTAGTGAACCCCCTTGGGGTTTTTAGCAAAACACCAAGTACAAATTGTAGATCTGAGTTTTAAGTCTCTAGATCTATTGAAAATTACAGATATGGAAAGTGGATCTGATCTGATATGAAAAATAGCATGACCTCCTCCAATAAATCTCGAAAATGAAGGGTAGATCCCCAACACTTAGCAAATCAACTCTCCAAATGGCGCGCTGAACCACCCTGCAACTACACCTTCAGAAATTACATAGATTTGGATCTATACTACGCTGTATGGGACAAAATATAGTTGGCCTGATGCCAAGATCTGGAAATGAGGCTCAATGCCTTCAATACTGATCTCCCAATGGAGTAGAAACCTCCTCCACTGAAAATGAGCACTGAAATGGCATAGATCTGAAGATCTAGTCTCCACTTGCTGCTGCTTACTGAAACAACCAAACCCTCAACAAGATCTGCACTATCAAAAAAATGTGAAGCTTGGTCCTTAGGCAAGATAGTGGGCAATATGGTGCAAGACTCCTCTAAGAGGCCTCTCAAGGAAAGAGGTGGGATTCCTGATCAAGAACACCCTATGCTAAACAACATACAATCTCAGCTAAACATCAAGAGAAAGTTGTATTTCTAAACAGACCATATAATCAGAAAATCATAACCATAAGCTAACCCCATATGGCTTCCATCCTCTTCCTTATAAAAAATGTGAGCCTTCTCACCTTGGTCCCCACTCATTAGGGTTTCCATCTTCATGCAATTAATCTCCCTCCAAAACTATGTTGTCCCATCATCAATGCCACGCCTCCATAACAACGCTATTTGATTTGGTCAACCTTGAATTGATCTCCATGCAATGTCTTATTTCATACTCAAGGTGCCTTTATTCTAACTATCTAAACTGATCCATATTCCCACTAGGTCATCTCTATTAATGATCCACTCCCTCCATCCAAGATTTGTTGACTTGGTCAAACTTGACCTTTTCCACCTGTATAGCTCGTATTCACACATGAAGGTACTTTATCCAGCTGTGAATATGATCCCTTTTCACATTAAGAGGGATTTTATTTCTACTAAAGAGATTTATGGGCCTCCATACCCATCTTATTCCTCTATCTAAGAACAAAATCAAAATTTAATATTCCAATTAGCTGCATGTCAATTTAGGAATATTACAATCCTCCCCTCCCAACAGTTACTTTTCCTCAAGAAACTGCAAGGATAGATCTGAAGATCACCTTCTCTTCCTCCCATATCATCTTCATATGATAGGTTCCTCCAAAGAACAAGATGATCTCTCAACAATATGTCCTTAAGTTGTTCCTCCCATGTGTAAAAGTATGCCTTTGGTGAAAAATCCAAATGGATCTCAACCTGAAAAAAGTGGGATATCAATGGAAAGAACTATATGTGGTCTAGAGGCCTTCTTTAGGCATGGAATCTGAAATATATGGGGAATCATCATCCCCATGTGAAGCCTTCATCCCCAATATATCATCCACAAAAAGTGAGTCACCCTCCAACATGGTAACTCCTGAAACATCTTCTCCGCCTTAGGATTCTGCAAAGAATGTGGGCTGCATAGCTGAATATGATTGCTCAAAATGTCCATCCAAAATTTTATCTCTCTCCACTTATGATAAGTGTAGAGCTTTTGCTGAATACGAGCTGCAATAATGTTGCCTTTATGGATAAAAAAGGCAATAGGGTCCTCAAAATTCCACCCTTTGGTTTTTGCCCATATCATCCCATACAAAATGAATATGACATTATCATCATATGGAATCCAAATGAGAGAAGTAATGAAGGTTTTACATGGTGCTGGAAGGTATCAAAATTTTCTCAATTAGTCACAGCATAGTTTTTCCAACTTTCATTTCAGAACATGATATGGCAAGTTGTCTTCAAATAGTTTTCTAGTTGTGCATGTTATCTCATCTACTAGTAAATAGTAAATGGAATTGTATATCAACTGAGAATATAGGAAATAGTACAAAACTTGCCCAAAACCATACAAGAAATGGCTCTCTCCATCATAGTTATTGGTCCCAAAATGACCATGAAGCTCAAATAGAGGCTTGCCCTCTTGTGGAGAAATGCACTGTATAAGGATGGTAAGAGAATGAAAATACTGCGTTAGATAATCAATAATTGCATAAACATAATTCTTACCGTATATTGAGAGAAATATGATAATAATATCCATAAGTGAGCCCTCCATAGTGGCATGATATATCACCATGAAGAGGAATGAACTATGTGCTACATGTAGATATTTCTTCTTATGCTTGGAAATCCAAGTCAAGAAGATCATATCAAGGTAATAAATGTCTCCACCCACTACTCCATCACTCTCATCTCCTTCTTTCCCATCAAGTGCATCATATGTGAAGTGATCCTGGGGAAACTCCATCAACAAACCCAAACTCCCAAGTGACAGCACTGTTGGCCTTTGTAACAAGGCTCCTGTCATCTCATAGCTCCATCCTTTGACATTCCACATGTCAAAGCCATCAATCATAATGCTGATATCTATGGGAAATTCCTGCCAAAGTGGAATTACCTTATTATCCTTCAAGGCTAAGGAGTAGTCCCTTTGCACCATGATAGTGCCATCTCCTACTCCTGCAACATCATGAAAATTATGGGAGAAGATCAGCCCATACTCTCTCAAGAGAAATCAAAGAAAAAACAATTATTTTTGCCTCCCCACACCATCACCATATAAATAATGGAGCAACAACATGATAGTTGATATGAAAGATATCACATCACTCCAATACACCCAAAATCCTTGCTGCCATATGATGTAAGTGCCATGCCAAGTTCCATCCACTAACCAACTCTTTGAAATAGAATGTGTTACAGGATGACCACGCTCTTTCAAGAGTAACCAACATAGTCTTGCCTCCTGCTGCCTGGTGTCATAAATTTGCAAGTGGCTTCCCAACCTCTTGCTCATCAACATCACCCATTCAACCAATGGTGAATGCCTATCATCATGTCCAAAAGTGGCATCCCTCTAATGGAGAATACCATCCTACCAAATAATATTTTTGTCTTTGCATTTCATGGGATGTTGAAATGCAATCTCCTCAATGACCAAGTTGATCCCATAAGGATCCAAATAAGGTGTAGGCAAAAAATTATCATCAAGATGTGAAGTTCTGATCAATAAGTATCTATCATTATAATGGAAGATGTTATCCATCATAATATTCCCTTCATAAACCATCTACCTATCCTCCTCTACACATGTAGAAAGGTCATTGGAATGCTCCAATAATGTTTGGGCCCCAAAATCATCACTTCTGCTCAATGACAGTGTTGTTGATCTCCCTAATGATGCATCTGTTGTCTTAAGATCATACTCAATTTTGAACAAATAGTTCTGCATGACATGGTTCAGGAAAATACTCATTCCATCCTCTAAGAATCTACACTCCAACCCCAAGAGTTGTGTGCAACTAAATAAAAATTCACTAGGATGAATTTAAATCTTCTCCTTGAAAAAATCAAGGTTTCTCAGCACAGTGATAGTCTACTGCTCCAAATCAGCAAGGTAATTTGACCCTAGGTCATGCAATGGTACATTACCACAATCCTCCATATGATGTGTTGAAGTAACAGAAAATGGAAACATGTGCATACCTTGGTAAATCTTGGGAACATATTGTATTGCTACAAGGGTTCCTTCCTCCGGTGTGATGGCTTTCCCAACTATTGATGATGATGGTTTCTCTTTTATCGTTGCATCAGTACTCGTACAAGTCTCCTCCTCCTCATGCATCTCCAGAATAGTGCATGGAAATCTAGATTTCAAGATATCAAGACCACTTTGAAAAGATGCAAGTGTTCCTGCTCCTGATGTAAGTTGTAATATTCCCAAGTGGGGAATGCAACAATATAGATAGTTTATGTAGTAAAATAACGTAGATCATCCAAATAAGAGTAGGAGGCCAATATAGAGAACATATAAATGTGTTTACAACAACAAAATTAATGTACAATGAGGCCCATAAGATGTACAATAGGAAATAGAAGACTCCAATAGAAGAAAATCCTCAAAAAGAGGTTCTGCAACCATGTATTAAAAATGAAAAGAGCTTGACAACGTTATTTTATTGGCTGCAACAGTGTAATATTCCTTTTTCGGGAATTTCTTCAATATGGTCCTCAAGGACGTTGTATAAGGAAGGCGGTGTAAAAATAAGATGAAAGGGGTCTTGGATCCCTTTTTTAATACATAAAACACTTCTCTTCCAGAATTTGAGCCCAAGAAATGAGCCTAGAGGGGTTATTCAGATCTCCCCAAACTAGGTCCCTTAGGAAACTGCTCAAATAGAGAGCCTACAACAATACATGAACACAATATTGAAACTATGAAAATATGTACATATCAATAAATGGAATATAATACAACCATCATGTTTATTAATATATCAGCTACAATATACAGAAATATCTTGAGGGACAAGCCACTCAAGCTACAGGAATCAACCTCCAATGATCAAACTATGAAATACATGAGTTGCTGCAACTGCACAAAATGTCGAAGAGAAGTGATAGCGCTGCCTATATTAGAGTAGCTGCTGAAATAGATAAATATACATGAAATATGGCTGATATATATAAATAAATTCCCAACAATAGAAGAATGGGCTCCAATACAAGATTTCTAGCCAATCTAGGAGAGATTGCTAGAAATGCCGGAAAATGCACAATGTGACAATTAACTTGTCACTGCAATTGAATCAAAATAAGAATGAGGCTATGGCAGATCTGAAATACTCATGCCCTCCAATGATAGTGTTCTCAAGCAAAGGGTTGATCCCTCTTACTCAAAAACACTCCTCCTGATAAGCTCAAATGACCCTCCCAGCAACTGCCTACACAAAATAACGCAGTGTCCTCCCTAGACTACACTGTGAGAGATGGTGAATGATTGGAATGGTGCCAAATATCTGAAATAAAGCCCGGGAGTCTCCTCTGCTCCTCCTCCAAAGAATGTGCAAGAACTTCACCGAAGAACAAGCCAAGAATGACTCTAAGAGTTCCTCTATTGCTGCTCTCAGCAACACAACGTTCTCTTCCCAACAGAATAATGTTGTAGCTGAAGGGTTAAGCTTGGACAAATGCCAGAATGAGGAAATGTAGCTCAAAACCTCTCCTTCCTTGAGGATGAGGTAGGGATTCCCGACCGGGAACACCCTTGGGTTCATGAACACTACAACCCTGCTAAACAACCCCGGGATGCAAGTCTTTGTAGACCCAACGAAAATAATAAGCTAATGCATAATGAAAATGGGCTGCCATCTCCTCCTTATAAAGCAAATGAAATCCTCTCACCATGGGTCCCATTCAAACTTGCCACCTAGCTCAAGCAAGTGGAGCCTCCACTAAAACTACGTTGCCCAAGTAGGTTCAATGTATCTAGACAGTTTTAGTTGACTTAGTCAAAATGACTAGATCAAGCATGATCCAATCCTGTTCATGCCATGTGGTGCTCAAATCAGCTACTTTATTATTCCTCCTTTCACACAAGGAGTGTTATTTCTCCATCTAAAGGGGTTAAGGTGTCTCCTTACCCATTTTATTCAAAAAAATGAAAATATGAAAACTATAATGTTCCTTTTAGCTTGAGGCTAAAAATTGGGAACATTACAGTCCTCCCCTCCCACATGTTTCTTGTCCTCACACAACTACATAGAGAGAATAAAATTTCTCCCCCTTCTTCTCTTGTGGCTTCCTCATCAACAATCTCCACCACTTCTCAACATATCCTGCAACAAATCTTTCCTCCAATGCTTCCTCCCAAGTATGCAAATCGGAATGGTGCACATCATGGAAAGATAGAAGGTGTAGGTGGAAACCCTCTTGCTGTGCTATGGCCTCCTCAAGGTAGGAGTGATGAAATGCATGGGAAAATTTTGTCCCCAATGATGATCCTCTCATCCATGCCATCATCCAAATAAAGAACTCAACCCCGGTTTCATGCAATGTGTTGGGGCTGAATGGAGAGTTGGGATTTTGATTCCCAAGATGTTTCTCTCTCCATTTGTGGTACACATCGGGCTGCCTTTGTCCTTGGGCTGAAATGGTATGGCCTCCAAGAATTGCCCAAGCTTCCCCATCAAGAAAATCAGCCATGAAGTTCCCCCTCAAGTTCTCCAAGTGGTTTTTCCCACAAGAAGAGAAAAGTAGCAATGTGGCAATCATGGTTTGCCCATGGTGTCCCCTACAATACAAAGCATGTAAAATGGGGAGAATCATGCTCCCAATGGGCTGTTCCAAAATATACAACATGTTGAGAAAAATACTGAGAGGGGGGGGGGGTGAATCAGTATTCAGGGCTGAACAATTTTTCTTTGCTTTCTCTTAAAACCATATGTTACAGTACTGCATCCAATATGTATGTCCAGATATCTTATTATGTCTTTACTTAGATTATTGCATCAGATAAGCATTAAGCATGAATAGAAATAACAGAACAAACCATCAAACAAAACAACAAATATGAACACTGGGATTTAATGTGGAAACCCAATTCGGGAGAAAACCACCGCTGCTGTAATCTCAGTCTTCAATATTGTTATAGAGAAAACTTCTTACAATATATGCTGGTACAGACTTATACCAGCACACAGGCACCCACCCGCAAAAGGCTTCAACCTTCTCTTGTTTACCAGCCTCTCCTGGAAGGGAGCTACTACCCCCTGCTCTCATTTACCAGCTATCACTGGAAGGGAGCTACAACCCCCTCTCTGAAGGCTTCGAACCTCAGCACCACTGCGGACCATGTTTCATCAACTTTCATACTGGATCCACCAGTTTCCATACGACATACCTTGCCAGTCACCAGATTTATTTATTTTCTGTATACTCACACCAGTTTCTCATGATTTCGTCTGTCATTCACACCAGAGATTATATTCATGGGTGCATCGTAGTTTCAAATTTATCAGTTAAGAACAAAGCTCGCCCATACAGATATTATTTTTAGAAATTTTTATTCACCACCCTTACAATACACACATGTTCTTTATTTTTCTTCTCCTTATATATTTTTCCCTTTATTAAAACCATGAGTCAAAACCACGAACCGCTAATGGTATTCCTCTGACAGTATTCCTTTTAGTTTATCCCACGGGGCTTTTTTTTATCTCTTTTTAATTTTTATTTATCAATTTAAAGAAATTGATAAATAAAAATATTTACAATTTTGAACAGAACTTTAGGATTAAAGTTAACCCTTCGCATTTTAACCCTTCCAAATAATATGGTAAACCTTTGACCCCGGGCCCACAAATATAGTCAATATCCAATCAAATACGCACATGGTACCATAGGTAAACTCCACGTAAGTCCAATGTCCGATCACCGTTAGATTAGCAAGCTTCCAGATCAACGACGTATATGCAAATCGCTCGACCTCCGATACTGATCGTTAACGTGTGATGGCCTGTCGTACCTGTGTCAATCTTCGCACACCTTCAACAAATGACGACTGTCTGATGACCCCTTCCCATATCAACGACGCTCAACGATATCGCTGGGCGTCCTGGGTCGAACTATAACACGCGATGGCGCACAGTAAAAATGGTTTTGTAGAATCGCACAGGGACGCGTGTCGCCCGTTCTATGGAATCGCTCCCCACCTCTTGAATACCGCGTGCCTGTTGAAGGCAGTGTGATGAAAACCATAAACCGCCTTCATTGTTCCTCCTTCGTGGTTCCGCCCTTCGCTCAAGGTTCCGTTCATGATTCCCAAGGGTTAGTCTGGGTTTGTGCTATAACTCTGGTCTATATTTGGCAGGATTTCCAATAACCAACGGAAAAATGTAGTTCTCTTCCAACGGGATTTCCTTACAATCATTAACTCGTGATAATTCAATTTCATTCCTCAATTCTGCTATGATATATATAACATGTCAACCTTCCATTTCAGAGTTCTATCCTGTCACAATTCCACTTCTACTTGTACATAAAAACATCATATCTCTGCCACCATTAAGTTCTTCAATGGATACACTGAATGCATCGAGAGCCCCCTATATATTCAACCAAGTAGTTCCACGACTTCAAATATGAAACTAAGCCAAATCTTCATTACAAGAAGGTCTCATCCTAGAATTCGAATCCTACCACCATGATTCCTTAACAGGGTTTCACTTTTAACTCCATTCGCAGAGACTCATACAGAGATTCAGGGGATTCCATACAAGAATTACATCAGTCAATACACATATAATACACATATCCCTAACAATGATTTCATTCTTCTCCAGGCGGCTTAGGTATCCTCTTCCCATTATGAAATTGATCACACAGGTCATATATATTCCAGATTTACTCATACAAATCTTAGCCAGATATTCAATTTGTCCTTTAATCTATTACCTTGTATCTTCCTAGCAGCTCTCCCTTTTGTCATCTCCTTTGAAAACTGTATTAAACCCCCAATTCAACTCTACTTATCTGTCTCTTTTTCCTTATGGATAGTTTAGGTGTTGCTCCTGTCTTTTCCAATTCCTTTGCCATCAATGACAATATTTCCAACAATCTTCCCCTTTGGCATTGATGGCAATAATCTTCCTCTGATGGCCTTACAGAAGCCCTTTTTTGCTTTTCCTCCCCCTTTGACATCAATGGCAAAGATTTTGATCAAGATCCTTTGAACCGATAATGCCATGCTCCCCTTGAGATCATGCTGCATCTTCAAACATAATATAACCAACAATTCATCCTTTTCATATGACCAATGCTCCCCCTGAGCCTGTGCATTCAGAGATGCCTAACAACACCTCACAACCAATTTAATCTTCTGTATTTAAGTAGACCTGATCCTCTGCATGGCAGAGACTACTCCCATTTTCTGTCTGAGATATTCGAACGCTTCCCTGGGTAGAGATTTGGTAAATATATCAGCAACTTGTTCTTTGGAGGAAACATACTCTAATTTCACCTTTTGTTCAAGCACTTGTTCACGTAAGAAGTGATATTTGATGGGAATGTGCTTGGTCTTGGAATGCATAACAGGATTCTTTCAGATACTGATAGCACTTGTATTATCACACATAATGGAGATAGGAGGTGAACATTTGATTTGAAAGTCTTGTAGGGTTTGCATCATCTAGAGAAGTTGAGTGCAACATGATGCAGCAGCCACATATTCTGCTTTTGCTATAGATAAGGCAATGGAGCTTTGCTTCTTGCTAAACCAAGATACTAACCGGGGTCCCATATAGATTGCACCACCACTAGTGCTTTTCCAGTCATCAACACTTCTAGCCCAATCTGCGTCAGTGTATGCAAGAAGAGTAAGATCAACATTCTTTGGATACCATAGTCCAAAGTCTTGAGTTCCTTGTAGATATTTGAATATTCTTTTCACAGCCTGAAGATGAGACTCTTTTGGATTAGCTTGGAATTGTCCAACAATCCCAACTGCATGCATGATGTCTGGTCTTGTCCCAGTGATATAAAGTAGACTTCCTATCATAGATCTGTATTCAGGTTGATTCACCGTGGGGGAATCATCATTAGAACTGAGATTACATCTGGTTATCATTTGTGTACTTACAGGTTTGCAATCTTCCATGCCATACTTCTTCAGGATTTGCTTGAGGTATTTTTCTTGTGATAAGAATATGCCATCTGTTGCTTGTTGCACTTGCAAGCCAAGAAAGAATGTTAGTTCCCCAAGCAAAGACATTTCAAATTCTTGTTGCATATCAAAAGCAAATTTCTGACTCATAGACTCTTTATTACTTTCAAAAATGATATCATTAGCATATACAACCACAATCAATAGTTTGTCACTTTCAGTTTTTATGTATAATTTGCTATCAACAGACCCTTTTGAAAATCCTTATTGATGAAGATATTTGTCAAGATGATAGTACCATGCCCTTGGAGCTTGTTTGAGACCATATAGAGCCTTTTTAAGTCTACAAACAAGTTTTTCGTCATTTCCCAAAATGAATCCTTCTGGTTGTTCTATATAGACTTCTTCTTCTAGATCACCATTGAGAAAATAGGATTTAACATCCATTTGATAAACTTTGATTTGTTGGAAGCTTGAAAAAGAAAGAAACATTCTTATTCCTTCAAGTCTGGCTACAGGGGAAAAGGTTTCTTCAAAGTCTATACCTTCTTATTGAGCATACCCTTTGCACACAAGTCTAGCTTTATTTCTTATAACATCCCCATTCTCATTTAACTTGTTTCTGAATATCCATTTAGTTCCAATGACATTTTTGTCATGAGGTCTTGGTACTAATTCCCAAGTGTGATTCTTTTCAATTTGATCAAGCTCTTCATTCATGGCTTGAATCCAAAATTCATCTTTGCTAGCTTGACTAACACTGTGAGGTTCAATAGTGGAAAGAAATGCCAGATTGCTAGAAGATCCCACAAGAGTCCTTGTTTGTACACCTGATCCCTTTTCTCCCAAAATTTGAGATTCTGGATGATTCTTTTGAACATATCTAGATGGAGCCTTTTCAGACAAATCCTCTTCGGGTTCTTCACTGGGTTCACTATTTGTATCATTACTATTTGATGTAGAAGTATATGTGTCATCATCATCTTCATTTGTTGTTTTCTTTTCTTCTTTTGGAGCTGCAGGAGACTCATCAATAACAACATCAATACATTCAACAATCTTCCGAAGTATTTTATTGTAACATTTATATTCCCTACTCCTAGAGGAGTAACCAAGAAATATTCCTTCATTTGCTTTGGGTTCAAACTTGCCAAGTTTTTCATCATTATTCTTGATAAAGAATTTTCTCCCAAAAATTCTAAAATTATTTATAGTGGGAGGATTACCATACCAGAGTTCATATGGAGTTTTATCACTATTTACACGAACATGTGCTTTGTTGAGAATGTTTACTGCTGTATGTGCTGCTTCTCCCCAAAATGTGTTAGGTGTTCCGGAATCATCAAGCATAGCTCTAGCCATTTGTTGAACTGTTCTGTTCATTCTTTCTGCAACAGCATTCTGTTGTGGGGTGCCAGCTACAAAGAACTATCTTTTTATGCCATGTTGTTCATAGAATTCAAGGAATTCATTGGATGTATATTATCCTCCTCGATCAGATCTGAGACACTTGATTTTCAGATCTAATTCATTCTCAACTAGTGCTTTGAAGATCTGAAATTTCTCAAATGCTTCATCTCTGTGTTTAAGCAGCCCAATCCAATACATTCTAGAGAAATCATCAATGAATAATATATAGTATTCTTCACCACGTGGTGACGTTTTTCTCATAGGTCCACATATGTCAGTATGAATGAGTTCAAGAGGCTTACTTGATGATCCTTCCTTGGCATTAAATTGTACCCTGGTTTTCCTGCCGAATTGGAAAGATTTGCATATGATATTTTCAGGTAGAGTAATATTGGGAAGATCACGAACAGCGTTAAGTCTTCTTGATTTGTTGATTTGAGAGAAGCTCAGATGCCCCACCCTTCTATGCCATAGCCAATTTTCTGAAGATTTACTCAAATAACATTGTTCTTTGGGGTTCTTCAATATATACAGGTTGTTTGGAGTTCTTTTTCCTTTTATAATTGCTTTACCTGTATCAAGATCATGTACCACACATTATTTTCAACTAAAGACAACTTCAGTTCCTTGATCACACACTTGACTTACACTTAACAAGTTATGCTTTAATCCATCCACATACATGACTTCATTAGCTTTCACCTTTTCTTTTAGAAAAACAGACCCTTTTCCCTTAATGACCGCAGGAGTATCATTTCCAAATGTAACATTTTTTTCTTTTTCTAGAGCACTATATGCAAGAAGTTTGTCTTTATCACCTTTCATGTGTCTTGAGCATCCACTATCAATGTACCATTGGTTTTCTTCATCTTCTGCAAATAACGCTATGCCACAATTTTCAACCTGTAATTCTTTCTTTTTCCATACTTTGGAGCTTGAAGGAACATGTTCTTTTGGCTGAACTTTGCTCCTGCATTCAGATTCTTCATGGCCAAAGTTATTGCAATAAGCACATTCAACTTCATTTTGAAGAGGAGAAAATTTGTTATAAGTATTCTTATTTGTTTCAATATCAATCCTTTTCTTTCTTGCTTCTCTTGTCATGATGGTTTTATATGCAACACATTGAACAGCTTTATGACCAAAATTGTTACATGAGAAACATTGTCCATTGAAGAAGAAATTTCTGCGATCATAAAATATTCTATATGAATTTACTTGTTGATTGGTGTTTCTTCGAAAGACATTCCAGTTAGTGTTATTTGAATTGAGATGATCATGCTTTATCTGTAAATATTCTTTATTCCCTTGCTAAGTGGCAGCGTGTTGTAAACCATTTGTAACTGCTTTTAGATAATTTGATGCTGAAGCCTGAGAAGATTCTCCAATATATCCAAGCCCTATCTTTATAAGAGGAGAACGTTGTACCTTGATAATCTCATCTAATGTTTCAGATCCTTTAGCAAATCTAAGATTTAGATTTTTTCCTTTCTCAAGTTCTTTTCTTAGACTTATGACTTCACACTCTAATTTCTCATTGGGTTTCTCTTTTTCTTCAAGCTGATTTTTCAAAGTTTCTATGGTTATTTTACTTTCTTCTAAGCAAATTTTGAGTTTATTGTTTTCATCAAGAAAATAACTGTCTTCTAGAGCATCCACAAAAGTATTTTTTTCTTCTCTAGATTCTTTTTCAAATGCCATGAGAAGTCTAAGATCTTTTTCACATTCTTCCTCACTATCAGATAACCCATCACTATCTTCATGAGTATAGTAACTCTTTCTGGTGCTAAAACGATTCTTATTCCTTTTTTCTACTTCCTTCCCCTTTTTATGTGTTTCTTTATAAGGACACTTAGCAGCATAATGACCAACTCTTCCACAATCAAAACATTTGAAAGGAAGATTACCTCTGAACCGTCCTGTGCCAAGTTGAAGTTTCTTTACAAATTTTATCTCATCTTCTTCTGAGATATATCCTGATCCTTCTATTTTTTGTACTTCCTTCCCTTTTGTAGAAGTTCTAAAGACTGCTTCTTTGACTTCAGAAGGTCCTCCTCTTCTCATTTCATATGCAGTTAGTATGCCATGAAGTTGCACCACAGTAAGGTTTTGAAGATCCTACTTTTCTTCAAGGGCAGAAACTTTTGACTCAAATTTTGTTGTTAGTGATCTTAAGACTTTCTCAACCAAGGTAGATTCGGTTATTGTTTCTCCCAGATTTCTCATACGATTTACAATATCATCGAGACGTAAAAATAAATTGACAATGCTCTCCTCATTATCCATTTTTATATTCTCATATTGAATTCTAAGAGTTTGGAGTTTAGCACTTTTTACCTTTGCATCACCTTCATAACTTAGAATGATTTTGTCCCATATTGTCTTGGCTGTATTCAGCTGCATGACTTTGACAAATTCTGATTCAGTTAGACTTCCCAATAGAGCATTGACCGCCTTTGCATTCGTTTCATAATTCTTTCTTTCCGTCGGATCTGTTGGTACTGCAGCTGGGTATTGATATCCTTGTTCAACAATTGCCCATACCTCTGCTCCCAGAGACTGAAGATAGGATCTCATCCTTGTTTTCTAGAAGATTAAATTGTTTCCGTTAAAGAGCGGAGGCCTGATAGATGTTGTTCCATCTTGATTGCTCATCTTGCTTGATCTTCCTTCTAGCGGCTAAGATTTTTCAGAAGGACCTGCTCTGATACCAATTGTTGGGAAAAATACTGAGAGGGGGGGTGAATCAGTATTTAGGACTGAACAATTTTTCTTTTCTTTCTCTTAAAACCATATGTTACAGTACTTCATCCAATATGTATGTCAGATATCTTATTATGTATTTACTTAGAACATTTCATCAGATAAGAATTAAGCATGAACAGAAATAACAGAACAAACCATCACACAAAACAACACATATGAACACCAGGATTTAAGGTGGAAACCCAATTTGGGAGAAAACCATCGCTGCTGTAATCTCAGTCTTCAACATTTATTGTAGAGAAAACTTCTTACAATATATGCTGGTGAATACTTATACCAGCACGCAGGCACCCACCTATAGAAGGCTTCAACCTTCTCTCGTTTACCAGCCTCTCCTGGAAGGGAGCTACTACCCCCTGCTCTCGTTTACCAGCTACCACTAGAAGGGAGCTACAACCCCTTCTCTGAAGGCTTCAACCCTCAGAACCACTGCGGACCACGTTTCATCAACTTTCATACTGGATCCACCAGTTTCCATACGACATACCTCGCCAGTCACCAGATTTATTTATTTTCTGTATACTCACACCAGTTCCTCATGATTTCGTCCGTCATTCACACCAGAGATTATATTCATGGGTGCATCATATTTTGAGATTTATCATTTAAGAACAGAGCTCTCCCATACATATATTCTTTTTAAAAAAATTTATTCACCACCCTTACAATATACACATATTATTTATTTTTCTTCTCCTTATATAGTTTTCCCTTTATTAAAACCATGAGTCAAAAACACGAACCGCTAATGGTATTCCTCTGATAGTATTCCTTTTAGTTTATCCCAAGGGGATTTTTTTTATCTCTTTTTAATTTTTATTTATCAATTTAAAGAAATTGATAAATAAATATATTTAAAATTTTTAACAGAACTTTAGGATTAAAGTTAACCCTTCGCATTTTAACCCTTCCAAATAATATGGTAAACCTTTGACCCCGGGCCCACAAATATAGTCAATAGCCAATCAAATATGCACATGGTACCATAGGTAAACTCCACGCAATTCCAGCGTCTGATCACCATTAGATTAGCAAGCTTCCAGATCAACGACGTATATGCATATCGCTCGACCTCCGATACCGATCGTTAACGTGCGATGGCCTGACGTACCTGTGTTAATATTCGCGCACCTTCAACAAATGACGACCGTCCGATGACCCCTTCCCAGATCAATGGCTCTCAACGATATCGTTGGGAGTCCTGGGTCGAACTATAACACGCGATGGCACACAGTAAAAATGGTTTTGTAGAATCATATAGGGACGCGTGTCACCCGTTCTATGGAATCACTCCCCACCTCTTGAATACTACTTGCGTGTTGAAGGCAGTGCGATGAAAACCATAAACTGCCTTCATTATTCCTCCTTTGCGGTTCCGCCCTTCGATCAAGGTTCCGTTCATGATTCCCAAGGGTTAGTCTGGGTTTGCGCTATAACTCTAGTCTATCTGTGGCAGGATTTCCAATAACCAACAGAAAAATGTGTTTCTCTTCCGACGAGATTTCCTTACAAACATTAACTCGTGATAATTCAATGTCATTCCTCAATTCTGCTATGATATATATAACATGTCAACCTTCCATTTCGGAGTTCTATCCTATCACAGTTCCACTTCTACTTGTACATAAAAACATCATATCTCTGCCACCATTAAGTTCTTCAATGGATACACTGAATGCCTCGAGAGCCCCCTATATATTCAACCAAGTAGTTCCATGACTGAAAAATATGAAACTAAGCCAGATCTTCATTACAAGAAGGTCTCATCCTGGAATTCGAATCCTACCACCATGATTCCTCAACAGGGTTTCACTTTTAACTCCATTCGCAGAGACTCATACAGAGATTCAGGGGATTCCATACAAGAATTACATCATTAAATACACATATAATACACATATCCCTAAAAATGATTTCATTCTTCTCCGGGCACCGTAGGTATCCTCTGCCCATTATGAAATTGATCACACAGGTCATATATATTCCATATTTACTCATACAAATCTTAGCCAGATATTCAATTTGTCCTTTAATCTATTACCTTGTCTCTTCCTAGTAGCTCTCCCTTTTGTCATTTCCTTTGCAAACTGTATTAAAACCCTAATTCAACTCTACTGCTCTTCTCTTTTTCCTTATGGATAGTTTAGGTGTTGCTCCTATCTTTTCCAATTCCTTTGCCATCAATGACAATATTTCAAACAATATGGAATACACTCTCACAATAGTGCTCCTTATGAATGTATAAACATTATCAATATAAGGAGGCAACATGCAATAAAAACAAGTTGTCATAAGACAACTATAGATTGGGTCACTGCTCCACTCATGGGACCAACGCAGTGCACCTCTTACCTGCATAAAAACTAAAAACAACAAGTTCTCTCTCAACCACTTGTTTGCTGCCACAAACATCTCATAAGGTGAAAACATGAAAGTACAAATTGGTGCTAATGGTGCACACCAAGAAGCATGTGGCTTCCCCCACCAACCATCATGAAAATAGCCACTCCCATTGCTGCAATGGGCCACAAGTACATCATAATAAGGAGCATAAGGAGGTGTGATCATCCTTAGCTCATCAAGTTGCTCATATAAAGTAAAGGAAGGTAAATCAAAATGAGAGTATATACCTCCTTTACCATGTACTCCGATCCTTGAGCTAAAATGGCTCATCTGAATGCTCTCCCTCACCTCCAATGAGTACGGAAATGGTTTTCAAAACCTCTCCAAAATAATCCAGGCTATGCATCTTTCCATATGCGGATATAGATCATGCTAAATTCCCTCCCAACTGAACTCATCTAGCAAAGAAAAGTATGCATCAAAGTGCATAGCTAGAAAGTCCTCATGTGCTGCATGTAATAGTTTCTTCTTGAGACTAGAAGCCCTAGTCAAGAAGACTCTTTCATAATAGTAGATGACCATATCATGCACCATGTACCTGTCATCTCTATCCGGGTCATCCAAAATCATGCATGCACCTAGATCCTAGGAGTACTCTACCAAAAGGTGAGACCTCCAACACGGATCAATACTCCTCATAGACATCACTGGTAATCTGCAATGTGATGCTCCCCTCATGATCCTGCCTGCTACCTTGACATACCCCATGCCAAATTCATCCTCCAAAATGTTGCCATGCCCATCATGCAGTTGCTCATGCTCAAATAATGATGGTGTCCTTTGGAAGTTGGCCTCCCATGAGAAGTTGTCATCCAAAAGGAATATTCCAAGCTGGGTCAAAGTAAGCATTAGTCGCCCCCATCCACTCCTATGTACAAAAGAGTCCTCCCTCAAAGGAATTATCCTCTTCCCCATCAAATCTGTGGAGCAGTCATCCTGCATCATGAAGATGCCATCCTCTATCCCTGCAAAAATCTCTGTCAGCACAGTATAACTGATGAGAGTGGGTGATACTGAAAATGAGAGGGTGTCTCCCTCCTCCTTGGGTTTATCCCAAACTCTCTGCACTGTGCTGGAACCCTCCAATGTCTTCACCTCTCCGGAATCCAAGAGTGGTGAACCAAATGATAAGATGCCTCTCATCAATGCTAGATCAGGTGGCCTCCCAGGTGGAATGCCTCCATATAGTGAGACATCAAGTTCAGAAGTGGACTGTATGTATAAGAGGACTGATTTTTCCCTCTCTTCATTGTGTTGTATAGTCTCCTTCTCTTGTGCAAATACCTTCCGTAATAGATAAGGGTGTATCAACCCTTGATGTTGATCCTTATCTTCCTCCTCCATCTCACAATCCCCAATAACTACTACATGTGACTTCGGAATTGCGTTATGGTTCCCACATGTTAAAATACTTGGAACTTCTTGTAAAGACACAAGGGCTCCTCCAATGGAGGCAATGAATTCCCTCTCACCTCCATGTGGTGATGGATCTCCTCCCAGTGGGATAACGCTGTTAGATCTCTTATGCTCATCCTCCCCATCAAAAATTGAGATTACCTCATCATCAAGGAGAGACCCTAGATATTAGTCATCTCTTGAAGGAAGTACCTCCATGACTTCACAAATGGAAGAGGTCTCTTCATACAATGGGGGTCTTGCCCTTGGCAAGCCATCATACATGTTTTCATCCCCTTCGGAAGTAAGGAATGGAGTTGGTTTTATGGTTCCACCCAATGAATGCAAAGTGTTTGAAGATATGACACAGGATGATTCACATTGACTTCCATCAAACCTCTTCACCAAATCCATAGTGAATTCATTATATACATTTTCATGACAATATGAAACAGAATTTTCAAACCAACAATCATGAGCCATACCTCTGAATTGCAGCGCTGCTGCTCCAATGGCCTGATCTTCTTCCTCCCTCCTCCCGACAGTTCAAGTGGAAAATGGACTGCGTTGTGGATCTGCATGTGTGGCTGAATGCTCACACCCAACATGGTCACAAATAGGGCTTGCTTCATCCACATACCCTCTCAGAAAATCTTTCCATTTTTCCCTTTCTTTCTCCTCAAGGTCTTCAATGATACCTTCTAGGGTCTGGAAAAGAAGAAGGGAAACCTCCTCTTCCGTAATTCCTCTTTTCTTGTTTCCTCTTTACATATCCTATTCTAACTGAAGATATTCTCCTTCTAATGACATATAATCTTGGGTTGCACAGGCTGAGCCAAGATTGATGCTTTGATACCACTGTAATATTCCTTTTTCGGGAATTTCTTCAATATGGTCCTCAAGGACGCTGTATAAGGAAGGCAGTGTAAAAATAAGTTGAAAGGGGTCTTGGATCCCTTTTTTAATACATAAAAAACTTCTCTTCCAGAATTTTAGCACAAAGAAATGAGCCTAGAGGGGTTATTGACATCTCCCCAAACTAGGTCCCTTAGGAAACTGCTCAAATAGACAGCCTATAGCAATACATGAACACAATATTGAAAATTTGAAAATATGTACATATCAATAAATGTAATATAATACAGCCATCATTTTTATTAATATATTAGCTACAATATACAAAAATATCTTGAGGGACAAGCCACTCAAGCTACAGGAATCAACCTCCAATGATCAAACTATGAAATACATGAGTTGCTGCAACTGCACAAAATGCCGGAGAGCAGTGATAGCGCTGCCTATATTAGAGTAGCTACTAAAATAGATACATATACATGAAATATGGCTGATATATATAAAGAAATGACCAACAATAGAAGAATGGGCTCCAATACAATATTTCTAGCCAATATAGGAGAGATTGCTAGAAATGCCAGAAAATGCATAATGTGACAATTAACTTGTCACTTCAACTGAATCAAAATAAGAATGAGGCTATGGAATATCTGAAATACTCATTCCCTCCTTTGATAATTTTCTCAAGCAAAGGGCTGATCCCTCTTACTCAAAAACACTCCTCCTGATAAGCTCAAATGACCCTCCTAGCAACTGCCTATACAAAATAACGCAGTTTCTGCCCTAGACTGTGCTGTGAGATATGGTGAATGATTTTCTTTGTGCCAAATATCTGAAGTAAATCCTGGGAGTCTCCTTTGATGCTCCTCCAAAAAATGTGCAAGAACTCCACCGAAGAACAAGCCAATAATGACGCTGAGAGTTCCTCTGTTGCTGCTCCCAGCAACAAAACGTTCTCTGCCCAACAGAATAACACTGTAGCTGAAGGGTTAAGCTTGGCCAAATGCTGGAATGAGGAAATTTAGCTCAAACCCTCTCCTTCCTTAAGGATGAGGTAGGGATTCCCAACTTGGATCACCCTTGGGTTCAAGAACACTACAACCCTGCTAAACGACCCGGGGATGCAAGTCTTTGTAGACCCAACGAAAATAATAAGCTAATGCATAATGAAAATGGGATGCCATATCATCCTTATAAATAAAATGAACTCCTCTCACCATGGGTTCCATTCACACTTGCCACCTAGCTCAAGCAAGTGGAGCCTCCACTAAAACTGCGTTGTCCAAGTAGGTTCAATGTATCTAGACGGTTTTAGTTGACTTGGTCAAAATGACTAGATCAAGCATGATCCAATCTTGTTCACACCATGTGGTGCTCAAATCAGCTACTTTATTATTCTTCCTTTCACACAAGGAGTTTTATTTCTCCATCTAAAGGGGTTAAGGTGTCTCCTTGCCCATTTTATTCAACAAAATGAAAATATGCAAACTATAATGTTCCTTTTATCTTGAGGCTAAAAATTGGGAACATTACAAACATTTGTTGATTACACTTTAGATATAGAGCAGATATTTGCATGAAAAGTTAGACCCATAACAGATCCATACACTAGATAGGCTCTTCTTTTAGATCTTCTTGGGGTTTTCATCATTCCATCAAGTATAAGCAGTAGATTTAAGATCTGAGTCTGTAGATCTGCATAATTCTTCAGATATTTAGAAATATACAACTCTATTCAGATCAGATACGATATTACAATAAATATATCTTCATTCAATTTATCTTCATAGTGAAGGGCAGATCCCCAACAATTTAAAAACACCTCTCCAATTGATGTGCAAAAACTCCCTACAACAACACCTACAGAAATAATGCAATTATGGAAGCAATACTGCGATGTAGGGTTTAGAGTACAGTTGGCCACATGAAAATATCTGAAAATGTAGCTCTAATGATCCCATACTCTCTTTCAAATGGAATAGAAGACTTTCCCACTGAAAAGGAGCACTAGAATGATCTAGATCTGAGTAGATCTAGCCTCCACTTGCTGCAACTTTCAAAGACAACCAAACCCTCAAGAGGATCTACGTTGTAGTTGGAAGAAGAAACTTGGCCTTCAGCCAGATAGTAGACAAGAAATGCAGTACTCTTCTAAGAGGCCTCTCAAGGAAAGAGGTGGGATTCCCGATCAAGAACACCTAGTGCTAAACAACACTATTCTCAGCTAAATAGTAAGAGAATGATATATGTCTAAACATACAATATATTTATAAAATAAAATATCATCAATGATATTCTCATGCTTCCATCCTATTCCTTTTATAAGTTGAGAGCTTACAAAACCTAAACCACCTTCAATGAAATAGGTCCTTTCACATGAGCCATCTCCATCTAAAATTGTGTTATGCCTCATTGATGGCCACTCCTCCAAGACAACGTTGTAGATTTGGTCATGGTGGACCTAGTCAAAATGTTCATCCCCTTTTCACACCTAAAGGTGTTTATTTACATAGCCAAGATATAGAATTTTCACATTTGGCATTGATTTATTTACTGTTTAGGATTTTTATGATCCTCCTTTACACTTTTATTCATGAAAGAGAAAAATAAAAAAAATGAATATTCCCATTAGCTTAGGACTAATTGGGAATATTATAGTCCTCCCCTCCAAAATGTTGCTTGTCCTCAAGAAATTGATAAGGTGAGTGTTGCAACTCTTCTCCTCCTCCATTGGTGACACAATCATGTGTTAAGCTTCCTCCATAAGCCAAGTGTTCGCCAATATAACCCCCCATGAATTGTTCCTTCAAAGTTCTCATGAATTTAAATAATCCATCCCAGAAGGAGATAATAATTCAAATGAAACAAACATGGCTTGCCCAATGTCCTCTCTAAAACATGTAGCATAAGATACATGGGCAATCTCCACCCCATTAGGCACATACATACCTCCCATCCTCTCTCCATACATTCCCATAAAAAGTAAAAGTATATCATCAATGTATGGGAGAAAAAATACATACACAAAAACATAAATTTGAGCATGTGGAGGTGGGTCATAGTCCCACATGTGGAACCAGCGTAGTGCATCTCTTTCCTGAATTAGATCAAGATGTGGTAAGTGGTTTCCCCACCACTTACTAGCTGCCCATGTTATCTCGCCATGGCTGAAAGTGTGAGATATATTTGGTGCCTTAGGAAAGCACCCATCATGATGGAAAATCTCCCTTTGTTTATCAAGGGAGTGGCCAAATTCAGAAATTTTTGTGGCCCAATGTTGGCCATGAATTTTACAAGATATATTAATCCTCCTTGGAGTCATGACCTACATAAACATGGTGAAAGAATACATAAAATCAGAAAATAAGACATGTTTTACATGAGCATATTCTTCACCGACAATCCTCCTCTTACAAATGGAGTGGTGTATAGATCTATCTCCTCTTTCAAAAGAAGGACGAGATGGCTGAAATAACTCTTTCATAGATTCATGTTGCTGTCCCAACTCCACATAGTTCATGCATTCTTGAAAATGCTGATGTAGTTCTTCTTTCAAGCCTTCCCAATCAAAGCTCCTTATGATGATGTTGTAGATCTTCATGGAATACATGTGGCTAAAACATAACTCTTCATAAGCCCTTTGTAGCAACTTCTTCTTGAGCTTGGAGGCTATAGACAAGAAGATCCTACCATGATGATAGATGACTCATCCTTGGACTAAATAGCCCTTTTCATGCAGCTGGTCATTAAGTATCATACAAGTGTGAAGATCCTTGGAATAATCCACCAACAGTTGAGATTTCCAATATAGATCTAAACTGCTTAACAATGACAGCGCTGATGATGTATTAAAAAAAATGTCTATCATGTTGCTGCTCTTCTCCTTGATATCTCCCATGCCAAAGGTATGTGTTGGAAATACATTCCTTCCATTTTTCTCCTCCCACAGCGTAGAATCAGAAATGAGAGTGGGTGATGATGATAAGGGAAGAAGATCTCCCTCCTCCTTGAGCATACCCAAGACTCCCAGCACTGTAGCTTTCTCTTATAATGCTCCAATCCCTCCTGGATCTAAGCTTGGAGCATCATGTTGTGAGGTCTTCCCCACAAAATCTGAATCAGGTGGCCTCCCAGGTGGTTTGCCACTAGATAAGAGTGTCCCATGCAGAAATCTCATGAGCATGATAGATGAGACTGTAAGGTCCTTTCTTCCACTACGTAAATCCATCTCTAATTTATATGTGTAAGTAGTATTGAGGGGTATTTATGCATTCCTTTGATCATTTGAGATTCACCACTCTTCTTGTCCACCCATTCCATTTACAAATCCTCCCAATTAGTGGTGACTTTCCCCAATGTAATCAACCATTGATTACCCAAAATCACATTGGTGTCCGGTATGTCAACCACAAAGAAGTGATCAACCAAAGTATAAGTTCCCATGGTGACTGAAAGTGATGGGACATAATGCATACATTGAATTTTTCTATCTCCTGGGAACAAAACAAAGAATCTATCAAAAGTATCAGTGGGTATTTCCCTCCTTTGCACTAGATGGGCATCAATGAAATTGTGGGTGGCCCCACTATCAATCAATACAGTAACCATCTGATTCAATATGGAACCTTGAACTCTTAAGGTCAAGTACTTAGGTACTCCTCTCAATTATGCAAGAGCCCCTCCAATAGGAGAAAATTCTCCATCCCCATCTCCTGATGAAGTTGGCTCTCCTCCTGCAGTGTCAGCGCTGTGACCTCTTCTTTGTTCATCTTCTTCTTCCTCCTCAATATCTGAGAAGACCTCTATGTAATGTGCTTTTCCAGCAGCACATCTATGTCTAGGACCCCATGATTCTTGGCAAGTGAATCATAGCTTCCTTTTTCTTAGATCTCTCTGGACTTCATTATCAAGAGGCTTCTTGTATGAGCTCTCCTTGGAAGGAGTAGCGTTTTCTAACTTTCCCTTTGAAGGGAAAGAGGGCTTATGCTAAAAAATTTCCTTTTCTTTTGGCAAGGCATCTTGAAGGTATCTATCCCTCTCAATAACATCATGCAAGGTAGTGGGCTTGGTATATTTAACCAACCCATGAAGAGGTTCATCTAAATCATCAATGAACATGTACACCCTTCTTGTTGCAGACAAATCAGGAACCATAACAGATAATCTCAAAAATTCAGAAATGTAAGACTCTGTATTACCTTATTGTTTTAGAATTGCAAGGCTCATGAATATTGCCTCTGGATCTCTTCTATCAAACCTTTCCACCAGCCTTCTAGTGAAATCTGAATAAGAATTCACATTGGCATGACCCAATGTAGACAAGCCATGGAACCACCAGTCATGTGGTTCACCTTCAAAGTGTAGCACTGCAATCTTGATAGCCTCCATCTCTGGAACCTTGTTCAACTAAAATTAGATGTCAATATTTTCTACCCATGCTTTGGCAGAACACTTGGATGACCCATCAAATTTGGGTAAAAATAATCTCCCCATAGAGTGATGTCGATCATGATTCTGAGTGAATCAACCATCTCTATGATCATGCCTTGGTCTTCTTTTGTCCTTGAGGTGAAAAAACTCTTGAAAACTCAAGTGATCTTTGAATCTCTGATTTTGAGACTCATATTCTTCAAAATATTTTTTAAGGGATTCTTTCTCTTGAAACCCTTCATTTCCCACAGCCGAAAAGGTAGGCATGGTAGAGCGTTGGGAAACTTGTGGTTGATGCACTGGTTGATCATTCCAGTGGTGAGACATGCCAGAGATTTTTCCAATATTAAATCTCTTAGGAGATTCTTTGATTCCGTCCAATCTCATATCTTTGATCTCTCTAGCAAGATCTCACATGGCTCTCAAAAGGATATTGGCAAAGTCCTTTCCTTCTTCATCACTTCTGGATGTAGGGGCTTTACCCTTGTCTTCATTGTCATTGGTGTAATAAAATTTATTTTATCTTATCTTTAGATACCTCTTCTCTCTATCAGTAAGAGGTTCTTCATCTTTAGAAGACATATTGTCTTCTTAGAAAGCACAGGTTGTGCCAAGATGATGCTCTGATACCACTGTAATATTCCCAAGTGGGGAATGCAACAATATAAACAGTTTATTTAGTAAAATAATGTACATAATCAAAATAAGAGTAGGAGGCCAATATAGAGAACTTATAAATGTGTTTACAGCAGAAAAATGAATATACAATGAGGCCCATAATATGTACAACAGGAAATAGAAGACTCCAATAGAAGAAATTCCTCAAAAAGAGGTACTGCAACCATGTATTAAAAATGAAAAGAGCTTGACAACGTTATTTTATTGGCTGCAACAGATTTTTATTACACTTAAGATCTAGAGAAAATCTGTGCATGAAAATTTAGATCGATAACATATCCATACACTAGATAGGCTCTTCTTTCAGATCCCCTTAGGGTTTTCAGCATTCCATCAAGTATAAGCAGTAGATTTAATATCTAAGTCTGCAGATCTATAGAATTCTTCAGATATTCAGAAATGTACAACTATATTCATATCATATCTAATATTACAAGAAATAGATCTTCATTCAATGGATCTTCATAATGAAGGGTAGATTCCCAACACTTGAAAACCAACCCTCCAAATGATGTGCAAAAACTCCCTGCAACAACACCTGCAAAAAAAACGCAGTTCTGGAATCAATACTGCGTTGTAGGGTTTAGAGTGCAGTTGGCCACATTCCAAGATCTGAAAATGTAGCTCCAATGATCAAATACTCTCTTTCCAATGGAATAGAAGACCTTCCCACTGAAAAGGAGCACTAGAATGATCTAGATCTGAGTAGATCTAGCCTCCACTTGCTGCAGCTTTCAAAGACAACCAAACCCTCAAGAGGATTTGCGTTGTAGTTGGAAGAAGAAGCTTGGCCTTTAGCTAGATAGTGGACAAGAAATGCAGTACTCTTCCAAGAGGCCTCTCAAGGAAAGAGGTGGGATTCCCGATCAGGAACACCCAGTGCTAAACAACAAGAGAATGATATATGTATAAAAAAACAATATATTCAAAAAATACAATATCATCAATAACCTTCTCATGCTGCCATCCTCTTCCTTTTATAAGTTGAGAGCTTGCAAACCCTAAACCACCTTCAATGAAATAGCTCTTTTCACATGAGCCATCTCCATCTAAAACTGCGATGTGCCTCATTGATGGCCACTCCTCCAAGACAACGCTGTAGATTTGGTCATGGTTAACCTAGTCAAAAGGTTAAGCCCCTTTCACACCTAAGGGTGCTTCTTTACATAGCCAAGATATAGCCTTTTCACATTTGGCATTGATTTATTTACTGTTTAGGAGTTTTATGATCCTCCTTTACACTTTTATTCATGAAAGAGAAAAAGAAAACAAAATTGAATATTCCCATAAGCTTAGGAATAATTGGGAATATTACATAAGTGATCATGTATTAAGTGGTGGTGAAGGCTTCTTCTCCTCTGATTTCTTTTTGTCAAACTTCTTGATCAACCTTTGAGTAAAATCTGCATATGCATTCACTTTTGAATGACTCAAATGGTTGAACGACCAATTGTTTGCTTCACCCTCAAGGTGTAGCACTCCAATCTCAACAACTTCTTTCTCTACTACTATATGTAGCAGGAAAAATTCATCAAAACTCTTTTCCCAAACCCTTGCTATGCATGAGTATGACCCATCAAAGGTAGACAATAGAAATCTATTGCCCTCTCTCCTTCGATTGTTGTAAGGTCTCCTTCTTTCTTTGAGTTGAATGAACTGTGGGAGAGTTATATTCTCCTTGAAAGCTCTAGGTTGAGACTTAAATTCTGCAAGATACTCACTTAGAATCTCATGATACAAGTGTTCTTCATCTCTATGCCTCTTGTCTTCAAAAGAAAAGTCCATAGTATGTTTCTTTGGAGCTCTATGAAATACTAGATATTTTTGTTGATAGGAAGTACATGGACCTTCCTAATTTTGAAACCCTAAAGTGGTTTCACCTCTTCTCTCCATTTTTCTTTTCTTGACCTCCTTGGTGAGGTCCTTCTTAGATCTAAAAAGAGATGAGATGAATCTCATTCCTTCCATAATTCTGATCTCTTTCTCCTTCTCTTCTTCTTCTTATTTCATATTGGTTGAAAACTCAGAGGCTCAGCCAAGATTATGCTCTGATACCACTGTACTATTCCCAAATGGGGAATGAAGCAATACATGCACTTAAAAACACATTTTTCATAAATATATGCAATAAAATTTAAATGAAACCCATATATCCATTCATTTATATATTATAGCAGCCAAATACAAAAGGAGATCTTAAACAAATCATGATATATTAGTTAAACAAGCCTCCCAAGCCATAATAACCCAAAAATCATGCAAAAAGAGGGGTTGCCACCATGATTAAAAGATGAAACACCCTGATAGCTTTAGTTTATTTCCTATGCAATAGCAGTATTTTTTACATCAGATCTAGAGCTGCTATGTGCATAAAAATTTATATCTATATTAGATCCATGGACTATACAAGCTCCTCTAGTGAACCCCCTTGGGGTTTTCAACAAAACACCAAGCACAAATTGTAGATCTAAGTTTTAAGTCTGCAGATCTACTGAAAATTACAAATCTGGAAAGTGGATCTGATATGATATGAACAATATCATGAAATCCTCCAATAGATCTCCAAAGTGAAGGGCAGATCCCCAACACTTAGCAAATCAACTCTCCGAATAGTGTGTTGAACCACCATGCAACTGCAACTTCAGAAATTATGCAGATATGGATCTATAATACGCTGTAGGGGACAAAATGTAGTTGGATTGATGCCAAGATCTAGAAATGAGGCTCAATTCCTTCAATACTAATCTCCCAATGGAGTAGAAACCTCCTCCACTGAAAATGAGCATTGAAATGGCCTAGATCTGAAGATCTAATCTCCACTTGTTGCAGCTTACTGAAACAACCAAACTCTCAACAGGATCTGTGCTATCAAAGAAAGGTGAAGCTCTACCTTAAGCCATATAGTGGACAATATGGTGCAAGACTCCTCCAAGAGGCCTCTCAAGGAAAAATGTGGGATTCCCGATTAGGAACACCCTATGCTAAATAACATACAATCTCAGCTAAATAGCAAGAGAAATTTATATGTCTAAACAGACCATATAATCAGAAAATCGTAATCATAAGCTAATCCCATATGGCTGCCATCCTCTTCCTTATAAACAATGTGAGCCTTCTCACCTTGGGTCCCACTCATTAGGGTTTCCACCTTCATGCAATTAATCTCCCTCCAAAACTGTGTTGTCCCATCATCAATGCCACTCCTACATAACAAAAATGTTGATTTGGTCGACCTTGAATTCATCTCCATGCAATGTATTATTTCATACTCAAGGTGGATTTATTCTAACTATCTAAACTGATCCATATTCGCATTGGGTCATCTCTATTAATGATCCACTCCCTCCATCCAAGCTTTGTTGACTTGGTCAAACTTGACCTTGTCCACCTGTATTAGCCTTTGTTCACACATGAAGGTACTTTATCCAAATGTGAATATGATCCATTTTCACATTAAGAGGGATTTTATTTCTACTAAAGAGATTTATGGGCCTCCCTACCCATCTTATTTCTCTATCTGAGAACAAAATGAAAATTTAATATTCCAATTAGCTGCATGCCAATTTAGGAATATTACACATTCCTGCCTCCAAATGTCGCCATCATCAATATGATATCATTTGGTCATGATCCATGGGTTGCTCCCAATCTCGACTAGCTTGAAATTTTTGGTGATTCTATGCCTTTGAGCCCTGCTGAACAAATTTATTAGAGTATTCTCATGGCTTCTAAGGATGCATCCAAAACCAACGACCGATTTCTTTCTTCTCTGGACACTTATGCGCAGTATCCCTATTTTGGTTCTTGAGAATTTGATGATCCCTTGAATGAGACTTTACCCACTGAGGAAATTATCATAGAGGTAATGTATCTCAAAGAAACCCCATGGGATGATGGACATCATCGTTCCTCATTTCTCCCAACCCTAGGTGACATCTCCACCTGTTTGGAATCCCATGCTTTGTCTATACCGAATGGACCATTTTAGAATTTGATCTTGATTTATGAAGTGTTTCCTGAAGGGAAAAGGGGAAATATTACTCCTAGCATTCCAATCGACAAATATTTCAAACTAGGGATTGTCGATAATGTTCACATTGGTGCATCTTGTTCTCCAAATGAGATCAAGATCTACACCGAGGTTTTCCATTAATTAGATGTCTTTGCATGATCATACGAATCGATGCCTAGCATTGATTCGAGTATTGTCATGCATGAAATTCGTACCTATCCGGACTCGAAGCCCATTCGCCAACGACTTCATCCTGTGCATTTGAGAAAGGCTGCTACCATAAAGGGTGATGTTGAAAAACTTCTTAAAGCCAGCTTTATTTATTCATACCATTGACAGATTGGGTCCCCAATATTTTTACCATTACTAAGGAACAAGGGACCATCTGCATTTGTGTTTTTTACCATGATATCAATCGAGCGTGTCCTAAGGATAATTACCCCACTCCTTTTATTGACCAAATAATTGATGAATGTGCCGGGAGTGAGAGTTTTTCCTTTATGGATGGTATTTATGGCTATAACTAGATTAACATTACTCCAGCTGATCAACACAAAACAACATTTATCTATCCACGGGGGACATTTTCCTACAAAAATATCCCTTTTGGGTTAAATAATGTCGGGGTCACCTTCCAACGAGCTATGTCCTATGCTTTTCATGACATCAAGAACATAGTTCAGCCATATCTCGACGACTTTCTTTCTCATTCCGCAAAACATCGGGATTGCCCGGAACACCGCAAATCCATCTTTCTTCATTGTTGACACTATAACATTAGGTTAAACCCTCATAATTCTGTCTTATACGTCAAATCTGGTCGACTCTTGGGTTTCATGGTGTCCAAATAAGGCATCTGCATCGATCCTCTTAAAGTCAAGACAATCATTAGTTTGCCTCCTCCCACTTCTATTGATCAACTCCAAAGCTTACAGGGGAAAGCCATTTTCCTCTATCTCTTCGTACTGAATTATACTGATATTTCCAGCGGCTTTACTCATTTATTGAAAAAGGGAATCCCATTCATATGGGATGAAATTTCTGAAATCTCTTTCGATTCTTTGAAATGAGCCCTCATCAATGCTCCTCTACTGCATCCTCCCAATTATCACCGCGATTACTGTCGACAAGAATATCAGTATGGCGCTAGGTCCGGATGATGACTATCTTCAAGAGCATGCAGTGTAATACTTGAGCTGCAATCTCTTTGATACTGAGACCAGTTATGCTCATGTAGAGAAACTCGCGCTAGTTGTTGTCCATGTTGTTTAGTGTTTTCGTCATTACATTCTCCTATGCAAAACTTTGGTGATTTCTAATTGCAACACCATGACTTACATTCTCACGTGTCAGTTTATTGGGTAAATTACTCAAAATGGATTTTCATCCTTCAAGAGTTTGAATTAGAATTCACTGTTGCTAAGTCTAAGAAATCCCTAGTCTTTGCTAAGTTGATTTGTGATCTTACTACTGCAGTTGATCCCACTCCTCTTGATGAGTCGATTCTAGATGAATCTCTCTTTCTCATCAACACTCTTTATCCATGGTATGGAGACATCATTTTTTATCTCCACACCTAAAATTTTTTTCCAGAGCTATCACACTTTGAGTAACGATAGATTCTTTACCAGTCCAAACATTACCGTATTGTTGGAGACACTCTATATCACACTAGTGTTGGCTCCATCCTCCGTCAACGTTTGACTCTCGAGGAAGATGAGAAAGTTCTCAATGACTACCACTCTAGGGCTTGTGGTGGTCACATGTTCGGTTATACTACCACCCAAAAAATTCTTCGCGTAGGGTATTGTTGGTTTTTGCAGTGAGAAAATGCCATGAATTCCAAATATACTCTTGGAAAGAGTGTGCCCCACCCTCACCCTTGCACCCAGTTGTGGTCATCAGACCTTTATGAAATGGGGCATAGATTTCATGACCTATAACCTCGCTTGGATGGGAGGCATGGTTATATTATTTTTTTCATCGATTATTTCACTAAATGGGCCAAAGCGATGCCTACATATGATAATGAAGGTCCAACTATGACACAATTCTTGTTCAATCATGTCATAGCTCAGTTCAGTGTCCTGAAAGTGATTGTCGCTAATCATGGCTTTCAATTTTGAAATCATATGATGACAAAGCTCGCTGCAAAGTTGAGGTTACATTACGATAGCTCTACTCCCTATTATCCATAGGCCAATGGCCAGGTTGAAGTTGTCAACAAAGTTTTAGTGACCCTGCTTCAATGAACCATTGGGAAACGCAAACGTGATTAGCATATCATGCTCTTCTCATCTATGTGGGCTTACTCAAATTATGCTAAGACTTCCACTGGATTCACACCATTCGAATTGGTGTATGGTATAGAGGCCGCACTCCTGATCGAGTGTAAAATTCCTTCTCTTAAGCTAGCCATCGAACTACTTCCTGCTACTTCACCAGAAGAGGAAAATTTTCTTTACCTCGAGTGTCTCGATGGGACCCGAAGACTTTCTACTTTAGTCATTGAAGCACAAAAAAGATGATTTAAAGCTCAATATGAAAAATCCGTCAACCCTCGTGTTTTCTTCGAAGGTGACTTGGTCCTGCTTTAAGACCAAACCCACAATAAATTGGGATTCGGAAAACTCAAGACAATGTGTCATGGGCCCTATATAATTCAATGAGTATTGGAAAGAGGAGCCTATGAGCTAGTAGTTTATGAAGGCAACCAATTAGCTGAGCCCCGGAATGGGATCTATTTAAATAATTATTACGCTTGATCATGAGTGTGATGCTTTGTTCATTAGTTTTGTATTCATTATTGTGCTTTTATTGGATTTTTGCTATGATTGTTTTCTTTGTAGACATGTTTCCTCTACTCACCTTGTGTTACACTTTGTTTTCATATGTCATCAAATCATTATGTCATTTTTGTTGATGGCACTTGCCATAGCACATGGAACCTGTCTTCTGCAGCATAGGCACTCTTTGCCCCTGATGGCAAGTTGATTAATTTACAAGGTATTTTTTTGGGCCGAACAACTAACAATATTTCATAATATAGTGCATTTATCAAGCTATTATCAAATGCTATTGATATCAGAGTTAGAGATTTGGTTGTTAAATTAGACTCACAACTCATTGTGTTATAGTTAAATAGCCATTATTCTGTGTGAAATCCACAAATTTTGCGTATGTATTTGTGTGTTCTATTATTGGAAAGGAATTTTGATTTTATTACATATCAACATATTCCAAGATGTTTAAATGCATTAACATATACATTAGAAAATCATGTATTAGATAGACATATGCGCAACATGTAAAAAATCAACACATCATTATGATATACAAATAGCCATAGAAACATGCATATCTATATCTATATCTATGTCTATGTCTATGTATATAGATATAGATATAGACATAGACATAGGCATATGTATCTATATATATATATATATATATATATATATATATATATATATATATATATATATTGGGTCTATCAATTGTGTTAAATCAAAATATAAAAAAATATATGTTCTCTGACAAAAATGGCTCTTTGAGCCTATATCAGTACCAAAATGTAAAAATAGGGCTGCTATCCGCCCACATGGTGCTCGTGATAGAAGGTCACCGCTCGAATCACTCACCAAAGTAAATGACGCAGTATTCCTGGAACCCCAACCGTATGCCTTTGAAAGTGAAGAGGAACATCATCGAAGGTAACATACTCTGGGATGCCTCTCGTAAGTCCTACCAAGTTATGCTCTAGCTCAGCTAATGGGTCTTCTCTCTCCTCATAAGGGACATCCTCCACCGGGTGGACTACCCTCCTCACGATTGGTGACATACTGGGCGGTCTCTGAGGACCCATATCTATAAAAAAACCATAAGTTTAAGTCTAAGAATACATAACAAAAACATTCAAAAAGTAAAAAATGTTAAATCAAAATTTTTACCTGCATTAGTCCACTATGTGCCTGGAAGAATGGGTAGATCTAGATCTCCTGTGAAATAAATTCCTGTGTATGCATAGTCCTCAACCACAATGAGTTGACGACGTAGCCAACTGAAAAAATTTGTAGAGAAATACACCTATTGGCCCCCACCCTGACAAGGCATGATATCACACCACTTAATTAGTCTCAGGTCCCTTAGGGTTGGATCATGGATCTCCAACTGCTGATACTGGAAAAAAGGTACTCTCTCCAAGAAAAAGGTCACCAAAATGGACTCGTACCCGAATTGTTTCAATCGACCTATTTTTCACTTCGTCAATTGGCTCTTCATGTTGGCCAATAATCACTAGTTGAACATAGTAGGGGCTAGATAGACCATTGCATATTGGAATGGGGATTTTTTTTCCACATGCAATGCCTGGGCTCCCGCCAATCGAGTCATGCAATGAAGGATTGTATGCAAGGGAAGCACTCTAATAGAGGATATATCTATCTTCTCGCTCTCAACCTTTCGAGCCTCGAGACAGTGTCTCTGGATGATCATATTGGTACTCTCATCCCCTGAACGAGCTCCCGAGAGTTGGATTCTCTCCCCTCTCCTAGATAATCCTGTGATGAAATAGATGTCCATGACATCTAATTATAGTTCCTGGTCCCCAATGATGAATATATGATGATCTACCTCCCACAATCCAGTCAAGTACTAAAGCAGCTCTAGCTAAGCTCTCCGCCCTGATGTCTGAAAGAACTTCAGTAATACACAATTTCATAGTGCATTTACACATTTGTGGTCTTTAAGTGCTTAGAGGTCTTCCACCTCGTGGCCTCGTTCTTTCCATTTGATGACCATCTTTGCTAAAATCACCTGCAAAATTGTTCAAAAGACATTTTAGGAGCTTTCATCGGAGTATTTTTTGAAATAATCCATTGGAAATGGGTAGATTTTTCATTTCAAAATCTTCCTCATGGCCAGCATGACTATCCGAATTAATTCGGCGCTAGCGACATGCTGTCCTAATGGGCCAAGTGCGACCAACGCGAGTTGATAGCTTGAACTTGCGCTGGCCATGAGTGATTTTGAGGTTTGAAATCCTCCCCCCATCCGTCTATTTAAAAAGCTAAATAATAAAAGAATGGTATCAAAATAAAGAGGATGATTTGAGCTCTTACCTGGCATTGACGGATCGCTGAATGGTGTCTTGGATCAGCCACACCACTGATTTGCAGTTTGCAGGGAAAATGGATAAAATGCACTTCTCCAATTTACTCAAAATAGAAAGGTGAAAATGAATTTACTTTTTATCTATTTATAATTTTTTCAAATATTTTCGCCATTATTTTATTATTTTTCCTCGATACCAGTGATGTTTGCCTCTTTTTGTGTAGTAATAGGACCTTTACACTATTGGTGAATATTTCTAATGCAAACGAGTTTTATTTTATCTCTTTTTTGGACTTGGTAAATAGAAACGAAAAAGGAACCCCCCTGGAGTCAACTTTTAGCTCTTTTCTGACTCTCGAAAAATGAAAATATTGTCGAGTAATTTTCATTTTGAACTCGTTAAAGTAAACGAATTGACGTAATCTCAGCATACATTTACCCCTTTTTTGGGCTGAGATTTACTATTTATGAAAAAGGAATACCTTGATCGAATATATTCAATATTTTCTCTCAGATATTTTTTTCTACCTTTTCAAATTCGAGAGACGATTTACAAAAAGGGACATGATGGAGTTTTCTTTTCATTTCTTTTTAAACTCCTTAAACATGAAAATTTACCGAGTTACCCTTTTGTTGGACTCGTTAAATATTAAACGAAAAAAGACTTTCCACCATGACGAGACCGAGTTCATGCTTCCCAGGGCTCGTTAAAATTACTAGGATGGATTCATTCAAAGAATGAACTTACATGCTCAGCATATGTTATCCTTTTCACACTGCTTATCAAAAATAAAGAGGCGCTCTATAGCAATAATGGGGGGAAATTTAAAGTGAACATCTTATGTGTATTTTGGGCAGCTTTTCACTCTTGAACATGACACTCAACGACAGTTCATGTCAGGTTGGGGATATCCTTCATTCATCATTTTTCCTCCGCGTGTTTGGGAAATCCATTTGCGTCTTATTTGATCACCATTTTTGTGATCATGACCTCTGATTCCATCTAATTCAAATGATGCCACATTCCAGAGTCGTGTCGCCAATATGTTCAAGAGAAGTCTTTTTTTTCAAACATCCTTTGCTTATCGGACCTCCTCTGTTACAATCCTGAATCACTCCTATCATCTTGAGATATTTGTTGTTTCGTGTCGATGATGTGGGAATCATTATGGCCCTTTGATGAATCACTTCCTGTCGACTTCAGCTCATTATCCAGGAAGGTGGTTAAGAAACTTCTTTTCAGTACCTTGGAGCTTGCATGCCTCAATGGCAAGTTCTTCATGTTCGACGACAGGTTCACATCATTGGCCTTTGAACGAATGATTCTGAAAGTGTTCAACTTCAACACATTCATTCACACTTGTATATTTTTTTGTTGTACCTTGAAGGCCATCGTCATTATTGGTGGTTTATCTTGTCCCTGTTAACAGTTCTCATCATTGACTGGTAATCAGGTGGTTTATACCATGTTCGACACCAACACATCTATTCGCATGGCTAGATTCATACATTGGGTTGATTGAGATTGCGGTGATAACCCTGGGTCACATCTAATTCTGATCTAGATTGCAGGGATTTAATGAGTATTCATGATTGCATACATGATCCTATCTATACGGATGGTTCTGTCCATAATGTGGATCCATTACTATTATCTCTTTAGATAGATGGTTGCGACCATGCCATGGGTTCATGTTTTAATTGATGCCTAGTGTTGAGTTATGTGGTTATACATATTCATATTAGTGATGTCATACATTGTAAAATGTTTGATTTGGCAGGTTTCCTGGTGGTGATCTCAGTTCTTTGCCTTGGCTCATAAAGCATTTCAGCCTTCACTCCCCATTCTACCTTCATGCTTTATGGGGCATTGTCTGTTACATAGTAAATTTTCACCATGATCACTTCCTGTCCCTGATCCTAAAGTTCCCTGTGACAGACCATGTGCAATGTTTCCACCATGAATAAATATGTAAAGACATTCTCTGAAGACTCAAATAAAACTGCCTTGGAAGATTACTGAAGGAACTTGGTTAAAACCTTAGTTTTCTCATTCAACGCATTTCCTAGTTCCATTCTCATGCTGATGTTAGATTGACAGTTCTGTCTTAGCACTGCCAACACCTTGATTTCTTGGAAAACCACATTGATCCCTTTATGGCAGTGTTTCCTCAAATGGAGGAGAAGCTTCGACCTCTAGAAGTTACAGGGTGGCGAGTTGGTTGTTAAACAGTGGTGATAGAGTCAAGCTCTCTAATTTTACAGCTTTTATCTCATCCATGGGGGTTTATTCCTTAGAAAATGGACCTTCCTCCTCCTTTCATGGGCTCCCAACCTCTTCTCCCTTCCTATAAATTCGTCCCCATCCTTCCACTATTGGTTGTTCATTGTTGGGCTAGTTTGAATTCTCGTTCCCTTTACATTATTTCACTGTGATAACGCTTAAGTTGTTTGGGAGAAGGAATTATTTAGAGATTTGGTGAAGGACTCATATTTTCACTGAAGGGAGGCCTCCAACATCAAGGTCTAGGTTGTAAGCTCTTCCTTTCATATTTACCAATAAAACATATGATGTTTTCTTTCTATATTTGTCTAATATTTTATGAAAATATCATGGTACTCCTTGATCTAATAAATAGCTAATGTTTAATTATTATTATGTATTGGATTATGTTTTTTGTTGCCTCTTGATCATCCACAGGTATTCGTGTGCCACCAGTAGCAAGGAGAGAGCATAAAAGGATTTCAGATCAAGGTCATCATCAATGAGTTCGATTAGGAAAAAGGCACCTCTATCTATTTTCTTGTGGAATTTTGAATATTAGCTAAGAAAGATTTTCATTATAAAGTATCTCAATTCTCTAGACCCACTCTAGGGCTAGAGATATCACTTATATCTGCAGAGTTGATTTATATTGACAACAATTTCTCACCAAGGAAGTTGAGTGAATAATTGACTGAGGCTTCCCATGTGCATCTAACTTCTGCAATGGAAATTTGAATTTTTCTTCTTCATAAAATAGAAGCAAATACACAAGAATGGATTGAAGCTTAAAAGTACCTTTAGTAGAAAAAATGAAAAAATGATCATGAATATTGTCTTCTAAAAACTTATTGTGGTTGAAAATCAAAGGGTTTTATCACCCACTGAGAATACTGATAAAATCCTAATATTAATTCATCAGCCTGTTGATCTTTAGGGTAACCTAATAGACAAGCGACCATGGAGATGACTTGCATACAAATTTTTGGGAACATTGAAGAAGAGTATGGAAGATTAGTTCTTGGTAACTCAGAATTCTCAGGTAAAAATGACTCAACGATTTTGGCTTGTTGAGGAAATGTGAGTTTTTGGTTTATCTCCATGAGGGAATTAGTATTAAAAGGGTGCATGGGAGTTGTAGGATTTATCTAAAGTGCTTGAAATATGGACTCGGGAGTAATGGCAAATAATACTTCGTTATTTTGGAAATTTACAACCCTCTGACTAGGAAGATATCTAAGATGACACCATGTAACAAATTCAGGGAAAGTATGGATCAGGGGAAAAATGAATTGAGGTAGGAAAGAGTGCCATATGATCAATTCATCACTGCCATCTAAAAACTTATGGTTTTCCTAGTTGTGGAGTTCATAAAGATCAAACTCAGATTGGGTTTCAAAGATCTTATAATGAGTATATACTAGGGAATGTTCATATAAATTAATTACAAAAGGAAACATAGGGATTTCTACAACTAGTTTTAATTTTCATGTAGATGAAGACATCATGAATCAAGAATTTAGAGGCAAGAGTGACAAATTACTAGAATAATGATGATCACTGGTAGTGAGATTGTTGCAAAGCTGTGAAATCTAGAGTCGCACTGGCGATTCTGGGAGCTAAAATGGAAAAATAAAATATACAAAAGAATGCATGATTTTTTAATAGAGGGGATTAAAATGCATAAAGAATTTATAACCATTTTTGGGTGCGTCAAAAATTAAATATTTAAATTTTTGTGTGAAGGATAAATGGTGAAAAGGTTACACGAACGTTTAGCGGGACGGATTTAAATGTATTTTGGGCGAATAAGAAGGGGAAAAGTGGCAGAGTGTGAATGAGTGTGGGATTAAGAAGTGGTTTTCAGGGGGGAGGGTGGGGTTGTGCGCAGTTAGCGTCTTAGGAGAGGGGGTTCATGAAATTTCTACGTAAGCACCCCGTATCAAACATTGTTTTATTGGAAACATATTTTCGAACGCCGCCGCCGCGCACCCCCCTTCCCCCCCCCTTCACCTCGCTCTCATTAAAATTCGATAGCATGGGGGGTGGGTGTCTTGAACTTCATCCTCCATCACTAATTTAGGCATGGATGACCTCCTCAATTTTCTTTCAATCATATTTTATAAAAAAACTAAAAAAAGGTAAAATCGTAGTTTATTTACGATTTAGAGAATAATCCTTTTGAAAAATAGCAAAGGATTAAATACGAACATATAGAATAACTACGTCAACATTTTATCTTGTGCACCTATAATAGGGAATTTATTAATTCATTTTTTGAATTTTTTTCTTTGATCCCTTCTTCATTTTATTTTATTTATCTATTTATTTCTTTTCATTTTCTCTATTTCTTTCTTATATATATATATATTCAACATAAAAGGAAAATGAAAAATATACTATGGTAAAAATAAGTTACAGCATTGGCTTCATCTAGGGACTTCTTCCCCCAGTGGGATGCAGATAATTTGCAGATCCATGTGCCTTCTCATCGGGATATGGAGTATTTTTTGTAAAAACACACTTTGATGCTGAAATTTTAAGGAAAACTGGAAATTTACAATGAATGTAGATACAAGCATTTTAGTACTTAATGTAGTGTTTGAGAAATTAACCAATGACTGAAAATGAGGAATATTCTCCTTCCAGGTTCTACAGAATGAATTTGTTATTTCCTTTGACTTCTATAATGCTAAATGGTCCCAACCACAAATTTTCAAACTTTCGATGCTTGCTTCTTTCTTCTCTTCTAGCATCCCATCTTAGAACTAGATTACCATGTCTAAAATCTCTTTCTCTAACCTTCCGATCAAACAAAGTTTTCATTTTTTTTTTATATTGACGAATTTTCAATTGAAATTCATCTCTGTCTTGGTTTAATTCAATTATTTAATTGATTCTCCTTGAAAAATCATCAACTTCTTCATTTGATTCCTGCAAAAATTTCATGACAGGAAAAGCTAGTTGAGTAGGAAAAATTTCTTTAGTTCCATATATTATTTGAAAAGGGGATTTACCAGTATACCACTTGGGTGATACTTTTTTTGCCCAAAATTCATATTTGAGATGATTATCCCAACTTCTTTTTTGATCTGCCAATAGTTTCTTAATGAATTTAAGCATACTTTTCTTTGAAGATTCTTCTAACCCATTACCTTGTGGGTAATACGGTGTACAATGATGCAATGAAATATGACATTTCTGACAAAACTCTAGTGTTTTAATGTTTCTTAAACCTTGTTCATTGTCTGTAACAATTTTCCTTGGGAAACCAAATCTAGACAAAATGTTTTTTTCACTAAACTTTATCACCATTGTATCTGTTGCATTCCTGACAAGAATTTCTTATACCCACTTTGTGAAGGTGCCATTAGTAGTTAAGATCCATCTATGTTGATTGTTGGAAGATGGAACTATTTCACCTACGAAATCTAATTCCGATTGTAAAAAAGAAGCTTCTTTTAAAACTGGGACACTGGGAAGTGTAGCTAGTCTATGTTTTCCAGTAAGTATCTGACATGGGATACAACTTCTTACTTTTGTTTTAACCTGTGCAAATAATTTTTTCGAATAAAAACCTACTCTTAGAATTTTATATGCAGTTTCTTTCCAAGCATAATTTCCTCCAAAAATTCCTTCATGAAACAGTTCAATGACTTCTTCAGTTTCACTTTTAGTCAAACATAACAAAATGATATTCAAAGTATCCTTCAAATAAAAATTGGAATTTATCATACAATATTTCATAGCTTTAAGACTAATAGATCTATATTTATTCCTTGTGAATTCATGACGATACTCTAAATCTCGAAGAAAAATCACTACATTTTTATACCAATATGAAAGTAGAAAATTGTCATCAATGTGTAAAGGAAGAGGAACATGATTTGAACTCGAAGAAGGTTCTTGTGGATTCTTCTCATTTAGAATTTGAGAAGGTTCTTGTGGATTCTTCTCATTTATAATTTGAGAAGGTTCTGTTGTATTCTTCTCTGCTAAAATATGCAAAATGGTATTGATACTGAGAATCTTACAATTTGATTCAACCAAGTATTTGGCTAAACCCTGTCCTTTCACCAGCTTGGTGGGTCTGATATCTAAGTCAAATTCAAGTATCTTTGCAATCGATCTCCCCCTCTTTCCATATATATCAGGTTGTGTTAATAATTTCTTTAGTGCATTATTGGGGACATAAAAAATTACAGGAGAATGAAGGCCATAAATCTTGAATGCTATTAAATATTGTACAAGGACATAAAATTGTTTTTCTATGATGTCATATTTGTTCAGCATCCCTCATCATTTTGCTGAAAAATCCAATTGGCTTCTCATATCCATCATAATTCCTTTGTAGTAAAACAACAATTACGGTAGTGTCAAATGCAAAGGAAAAGATACTAAAAGGCTTTGAATAATTTGGACTTGCTAGTATAGGGGCTCCATAAATGGCCTTCTTGATATGTGAAAAATAATATCTAGCCTATATTTTCCATTTTACTTCATGATCCTTTTTAAGAATATCAGTAATATCTTTGACTATATCAACATAATTAGGTATAAATTTTCTCAAAAATTTATTTTTTCCTAAAAATTCTTGAATTTCCCTTTTATTTGTAGGTAACTAATTACCTAAATTATTGAAACTCTTTTTGGATTAATAAAAACTCCTTCCTTTGAAATTGTATGTCCCAATATATTTCCTTCTTTCATTACAAAGAGTGGCTTTTTCGGATTAAGAGAAATCCCATATTTCGTACATATTTCAAAAACTTTTCTCGAGTGATTTAAGTACTTATCATCAGAATTAGAAAATATAGTTAAATCATCAAGATAAATTACATTGAATTTTTTTATCTTACTAACAAATGAAATATCCATTTATTTTTGAAATGTTTCCTCATAACTGATTAAACCAAATGGAATTATAGCATACAGAAATGTACCTCGAGGGGTTATCAATGTTTTCTTTTCTTTTTCTTCCAGACTAACCAAGATTTCATTATATCCAAAAAATCTATCTAAAATTGAAATCATATTCGAACCTAAAGCCCTCTAAATAATTGATCCATCTTTGGTAATAGATAATTATCCTTTAAAGACAAAAATTTTCAGATTCTTAAAGTCGACACAAGGTATTATTTTACCATTTTTCTTCCTAACATGTACTGGGTTAGATATCCATTCAGAATATCTGGAGGGAATAATTATGTTTTCATCCAATAACTTTTTAATTTTGTTTTCAATAATTGGAAGCAAAACTATTCTTCTTAATTTCAATTGAAATGGTTTAGCTTCTGGTTTGAGAGGGATTTTATATTAGATATTAATAGTGTCATAGGTTTTCAATTCTTCATATGACCATGAATATAAATCCCTAGAATGTTTGAAAAGGTTGATATATTTGTGTTTAATTTCTTGAGGCAATGATGCTGAAATTTTAACATTTCTTATTTATTCAGAACTACCAATATTACATTCTTGAGCATCCTCTTGTTGTGAATTTAACCATGGATTTTTTGAGACATCATTATGATAAAAAAATTCAAGGGGAACTAATCCTTTTGGAATATAATTATTTGATAACTGAATGATATCATGATCAACAATTTTTTGAATTAAATGTGAATTATGATCCTCATCATTTGAATTGATTTCATCAATGTGTTATTCTTCCATATGCAAAGAGGAAAATTCATTTATTACTTGTAGAAAATTTTCAATTGTTCATCATATTCAAATACTTTTCAGTGTTTGATTGTCAGGAATGGAAGGTCTATATTTTACTCCGATTTGATAATGCAATTGCGTAGGATCAACAATTTTAAAATAACTAGCAAAATTTTTCCAAAGCATAAGCATGAATGTTTTCTTCTCTTGGGATTAATGTAATGTTAAAGGCTTGAAAATAATTTTCTACACAATCATATATTACATTCCTATAAGCTCTAAACCTATGATGCTTGGTTTGAAAAATGTTTCTAATATCTTTTACAATCAACTTTGAATCACCAAATACAGACAATTTTTTAACTTTTAGACTCTTAGCTAACTCCAATCCTAAAATTAGAGCTTCATATTCTCCCACATTGTTTGTGACCTCAAAGTATAATTTAAAATATTGAGTTATGTTTTTCTTATTAGGAGAGATGAGTAAAATTCTAGCCCCAACACCATCTATGGAAAATGCTCCATCAAAATAAATTTCCAAACATCAGTGTTTCAAATTTGAGGCATATTAATAGTTTCTTCAATATCAATTTGAGGATTAGGAAGATCATTGGAAGCTAAAGTAAAAAATCCAAAATATTGTTCAAAAGCATAAATTAGATGATTAATAACTTTATTTTCTTTACAAATTGTATTAAAAAATATGACCTCTTTATATAAACTTAAATGTTCACCTCCATGAATTGGGATTGTAGCAAAAGACATGTCCATTTGTAGGCTCCGCCCCAAGTTTTGACAACAAGATATAGACAATTGAATTCCAAACTTTGGTGGAATATATGTAACCACTATATCCAATACTATACTTTTGACAGGGATTTGAGAAAGTGTTACAACTATGTCTTTAATTAATCTGAGGCAAGGTAATCTCCTGGAATCAAAGATATATAGATCATGATATGGTTTATTGATTTGTAATTGAAGTTGATCTATGATTACTTTAGGAATTAAATTATGGGAAGCCCCATAATCTAAAATGCAATTATATAAAAGGTAATCATGAATTCTCAAGCTGACATAAAAAGGAGGAACACTTTCATAAATGATATCATAGCTAGGACCAAATACCACTTGAGGTTTTTCATCCTGCAAACTTATGACATATTCCTCTGCATCAATACTTGAATATTGAATCCATTTGGAAACTTGATTTTTATAACCTGAATTTTTAAAGAGCTTAGATAATGGAATTTAAATTTTAACTCTTTATAACACTTTCTCAACATTGAAATTTTTTGGAGCGGTTTTTCAAGAGTATTCTGTTTTGGTGACTGGTTAAGTGTCTGAACTGATGATGTTTGTGTTTCAATTGCTTTTATTTGAGGTTATTCAAAAATAAACTTTTTAACTGGTCTGCTAGGACCTGGCTTGGCCTTAATTCATATCTTCTGTTTAACTCAGCAATGAGAAATTCAAAAAAATCTTGATATTTAGAAATTTGAGAGTTTTATCGATTTTGGATTGAAGATTGATCTTGACTAATTGGAACAATAGAATTGTGAGATGATAAATTTTCAAATTGATTGATATCATTTATAATATCAGGAATGGTTTCCTCAGGGTATTTATCATCAATTAATAAGGGAGGTTGGATATGGTGGTCATTATTTGGTCATTGTAAAATTTGAGGTTGAAAAGGTCTTTTATATTGAACTTGTTGTCTGTTTGAAACTGGTTGGGTTACTCTGGGTTGATCTTCCATTCTAGAGATTATATTACATAAATTTTTTAGCAAAGAAATTATTTCATTAATTTTATGCTCTTCATCTTTAGTTTTTGATGATGATGCACATTCTTCTCTAACTTTCATCCTCTTTTCAACATTTTCATCTTTTTCTCTCAATTTACTAGATGTTTACCTATTGGCTTCAACATCTATTGCATTAGTATGCATATATGCTAAAGTTTTAGATTTTATTTCTCTAAGCATTACAACAAAATCATCTTCAAATAATTTAGAGAATCTAACTTTGGAAATAGTTACTGGAGGTCTGCAATCTTGGGGAATTTTGTTATAAATTTTATTGAATCTCTGAATAAAATCAACGATAGGTTCATTAGGGTTTCTTTTCAAGTCTTCATACTCTGTTAAATAATAACAACATCTTTTTTAATTCTGCATTGATTTTTGAAAAAAATTATTAGTTCAACCCATGAATTGATAGAATTTTCTTGTAATTGTCGAAACTATATTTGAATATTTTCTTCTAATGATCGCACAAAGAGTATATATAAACACCTTCATGTTAAATATTCATGTTGTCATCAAAATCTAAAAATGAAGCTATGTGATCTTCAATAGATGGCCTTGTTTCTCCATTGAATCTAGGTAAATGTTTTAGATACCCATCAGGAAAAGGATGGAGTTTAGTTGTTGGAGGAAGAACTAGTGCTGCATAGCAAGCTACAATAATTGGTTGAGAACTAGCCATTGAATCTAGTGATGAGGGATAAGATGAAGATGAAAATGAAAAATATTGTTGAGAAGAATGTACTTGATATGAGGATGAATGATATGAGGTTGTAGGGTGTTGTATGAATTAAGGAGGGATAATGAATTGTTGAGCTTCTATTATGGATTTATCTTTTTCTTCAAAATCCAAGGGACTGGTATAGATTGTAAAAACTTCCTCATGTTTAACAGAAGTGGATGGGTAAGTATGTATCACATAAGAAATGAAATCATTTGGTTTAAAATTAGGTAATTCAAGTCCAAGTTTAGGTTTTGTGTCAGTTGCTTCTGATGAAGAAATGGGAAGCTAGAATGATTCAAATTTATGAACCAATAAAGTTTACTGCATATCAAATCCTTTAGATAAAAACTCTAGCACTTTAGGTGGTAGATATGATAATTCAGAAGGAATTGGGATGGGCTAAAAAGGATCAGGTTGTGATACAATTTCTAGAGGAAGATAAGAAGGAATGGAAGAAGAGGCTTCTAATATGCGTTTTGAAGAGGCGCTTTTTACTAACCTTTATGGATTTGTTAATGGATAATAAAGGTAAGATCCAGAATGGGACATGGTATGCTTGGAAGAATCCAGGTTTTCCAAATGGAGTCACCAGGTGAATTATATTAGCTAGCTAGCTTCTTATTCACCTTTAAGAAGAAATATTATCATTGTCCTAAGGAAAATAAACTTCAAAATTTCGTTCCCCGACAACGATGCCAATCTGATGTTGTCATTTGTAAACAATTCTAGGCTAAGGAAATATGTCAAAACCATCAAAAATGAGGTTTTGAATTTATGTGGGAGACCAATTCTTTAAATATTTAAACAAATGTAAGTCCTAATTACTTCTAAGAAAAAAAAATGTTTGATTCTTCACCCTTAAGATAATTAAGCTTTTAAAATGGTGTGAAATGAATAACTTAAGGAAATATATAATTTCTTAAACATTTAGATCGAATATTTAATTTGTTATATACATCATATGCGTATAGAAATATTCTACATCCAAACAAATATATCCAAAAAATAATATAAGGAAATAATTAAAATATTTAAAGGAATCAACTAAAACAAATAGTTTAAGTTAATTAATCTCTTTAAATGATTATAAAATTGCACAGTATTTTAGAGAGCTTGACATTCAATATTGTCTTACCAAAACTTCTATATAACTTTAAACATGTGTAGAGAAAATTCAAATGAAACAATAATAAATAACTAGAAGAACTCACAAAGATACAAGTGTTGCTTAGAATAAGTCCAGAATCCTTCTATAAACTTCAGAAATACTTTGGAAATCTACAAGCATGTCTAATGATTCATCAGAAGGGTTCAACCCTTTTCTCTTAGAATTACAAAATATTTATAGAATTCGATTCAAGCATATCCAAACTTGAATTGAAATTTATTACAAAAATAATATCATCCAGAATAACTTGGATATTTACAAAAATAGAACTCAAAAATAGATGATTTGAACTTATTTGAGGGTTGTTGTTGATGACTGTAGCTGGAAAAACCGCCTTTATGTTCACTAGCCCTGAAATTTTTTTGTATTCTCTTGAAATTCTGCATTTTGTTCCTATTCGATGAGTTCTCATATTTTGTCCCATATTTTTTCATATGGGATAATTTTTTTTAACAATTTTCTATATTCCTCATCAACTTCATTATAATTTTCATATGTAGGTCTATTTATGAACATATGTTTAAGCTCATGTTGAATTAACAAATCAAAATTTAAACCTTCAATAAAAAACTTACCAGTTATGCTGCCTCTGATTTTGGAAAATTTACTTGTATCCACGGCTATTTCATGTAACTTATGCTGATAAGTTTCAAGTAGAAGAAATTTTCCACCCATGTCCTATAGACTTGGAAGTCCTTTTTGATGCAAAATATTAAATTTCCTGTGAACTTTTTTAATCTGCACCTCCATATTTTTCCATTTGTTCTCAACCTATAGCATTAAGTTTCTCTTGGTGAGGATTTTTCTTGCATTAAAGACAACTTCGGTTCATTCTTCAATGTCGAATTCTTCCAGCTCATCCTTTGTCTTGGATTTTAATACTTTAATTATCCTTGTTGCATGTCCTGGTTTGTGGTCCAGGTATTTTGTTATCTCTGACACTTCTTATTTTGATCTCTACAAGAAATTATCCTCTTCAAAAATGATCTCAATATAAGACCATAAATCAGTGATTGATTTATTAATATAAATCCAAATATTATCCTTTGCTTGAGCAATAGTTTGTGCAATTAAATACTCATTCTCATAAATCTCTAATTGTTTAGTTAACTTATAGTTCTTTTGAATCTCGACTAAATATGCATTATCAGACTTAATCTTATGTTCTTGAATCTTCTGGAGTTGTGTCTTTAATTTATCAATATCTTAATCCTTTAGAGATAATTATCCCATAGATTTTGAAAATGTTGTTACATTATTGGACTATGTGTCTACTGCAATTGTTGTTGCTGAAGATGTCTCTGTTGTTGAATTACCTATTGTAGAAGTAGTAACTATAGGAATAGCTGTTGAAATGCTAAGTTGCTTATCTTTTTATTTTAGGAATGATTCCATATCAGTTTCCATTTTTTAGATTTGGATATTCTGTTCAACAATCAACTTGAACATATTTTATTTTTCCTTTTCAAGTTGATCAAATTCCTGAGCTTGTGGATGTTCAGTAGTAGGGAGTTTAAGCTACTTCCTTGGTGCTTGAATGTCAACATTATTATTTTTAATAATCTCTTTTGTGGCTTTATTATTACTAGGATCATATCCTAGTTTGATCAAGAGATATTCCAGAGCTTTGATCCTGGTATCTTTGGCCAGATATGACATTATTTCCGTCTTCAAATATGTATTTATATTGTTTATGGAAGCCTGCGGTTTGGAGGCTTCCATGGATGATATTTTTAATGTGGAATATATCATTTCACCAACCTCTTTATGCAGGTCAATTTGATCAATGACATGAATATGTTTGGTTTCAAAATAAAAAATTGATGTCTTGTAATCTTCTATACTTCTAAGGAATGGAACTTTAGATGCCAAGAAATCTAAATGAAATTGCCCCTTCTCAGTATCAAGTGTAGATAGAAGCCTGTGTTGTGTAGTGGAATACCACTTTGAAAAATATGAATAAGTGGTGGCCTTTAATGCTTCATTTTTCCTTTTAATTTATACTTATATGGAAAAATATTTTTTTTTGTGTTGTATCGTGAGAAAAAATAGATACAGGGGAATGAATAATTTATTCAAACTATGGAAAATAAGTGGTGGGAAAACTTGAAAAATGCCACTGTAGCTTGCTCCTATGAACTCTTGTCCTATGAGGACTCATAATTAGTATTTTTCTTCTTTATCCTTCTAAAACTATGAAATATGTGGCTTGAACTTCTTAGCATGTAGGAGACAGATGTTCTCTTGGTATTTTGGTTTCTTTTTCTTGAGGAACTGTATTCTTTGAAGATGTTTGACTAAAAATATGCTCCTTAGCTTCAAATAAGGTATTCTCACACAATTATTCTTGGTTTGCATATTTTTATGTCTCTGGTATGGATGTATGAACATATGGAGTTGGTTTCTTCTCAACCCTTAATTTAGAAATAATCCCTAAGGGATCATAGGACTAGGTGAAGCTCAACTTGAACCTCAAGTGTTTTAATAAAATATATTCCTCCTTTGCTCCGGCCCTGGTGTTGACAATGAAAGGAATAATCTGTGCCTTTAATTTGAATTGGGATTTCTTCTTGTTGGATAAAAAATGAAAATTATCCATCTTCATCATCTGTCTTATGTATTCCAATGCAAAGATCTTGATTGCTACAAATATTAGAAACATGTACAGAGGAAGTTCATATTCATATATTCTAATTTTTCTATAATTGTGGTAAAGGTACCACTATCCAATCTTGGCTTGCTCAGTGAGGTGCAAAATTATTTTTGTTTCGAATGAAATCCTTGGTATAACATCACTACTAAGAAGGCATAGATACATATAAAAAAAATTATTTACATAATCATTGAAGGAATATTCTGTTGTGTTCGTCCTCACCAAGGAAGTCTAGTGAATAACTAACTGACGCTTCCCCTATGCATTTAATTTTTTCAATGGGAATTTGAATTTTTATACTTGATAAAATAGGAGAAAATTCACAAGAACTGATTGACCCTTAAAATCACCTTTAGTAGAAAACTTCAAAAAATGATCATGAATATTGTCTTCTAAAATATGACTATAGCTGAAAATAAATGACGATTTATCACCCACTGAGAATACTGATAAAAATAATAATACTAATTCATTGACCCACTGATTGGTAGGGGTTAACCTAACAAAAAAGTGATCATGGAGATAACTTCCCTAGACATTTCTAGGAACATTGAAGAAGAGTAAAGTAGATTAGTTCTTGGTAACTCGTAATTCTCAGGTAAAAATGACTCAAAGGTTTTGGCTCGTTGAGGAAATGTGGTTTTTTGGTAAATATCCATAAGGGAATCAGTAGAAAAAGTGTGCAGAGGAGTTTTAGGATTGATTTAGAGTTATTTACATATGGAATCAAGAGAAATTAAAAATAAGACATTGTTATTTTGGGAAATTATAGCCCTTCGACGAGGAATATATCTAAGATGACAATAGGTAAAAAATTTAGGGAAACTATGGGTCTAGGAAAATGAATTGAGGTAGGAATGAGTCCCATATGCTCAATTCATCACTGACATCTAAAAAATTCTTGTTTGCCCAATTGTAGAGTCCATAAAGATCAAACTCACACTAGGTTTCAGAGATCTTATCTGAGTATCTACCAGGGCAAGATCATCTAAATTAATTACCTAAGGTAGCATAGGTATTTCTACAAGTAGTTTTGATTTTCCTTTAGATGAATACATCATGAATCAGGAATTTACACAAAAGAGTGACGATTTACCAGACTTATGACGGTCACTAGTAGCGAGATTACTGCATAGCTGTGAAATCCAGGGTCGCACTGGTAATGCTGGGATCTGAAATGGAAAAATAGAATATGCAAAGGAATGCATTATTTTCTAAAAGAGGGTATTTGAATGCATAAAGAAGTAATAACCATTTTTGGGCACGTAAAATAAATAAATATTTGAACGTTGGATCGAAGGATAAATGGTGAAACGATTATGTGAACGTTTCACGGGAGGTATTTAATTTTCTAACGATTATATAGTATGGGAGAATAGGAAGGGGACAAGTGGTGCAGTGTGAATGGCCACGGGAGTGGAGCAAGAGTGAGAAGTGGTTTTTGGAGGGGAGGGGGGTGGATGGTTAGTGTTTTAGGAGAGGGGGGTCCTGAACTTGCTGTGGAAGCACCACGTATCAAATGGTGGTTTATTGGAAACATCTTTTCAGACCCCACCATTAAACTTCAATAGCTCGGGGGGTCCCAAACTTCATCCTCTGCCATTAATCCAGGTAGGGATGATCCCCTCCATTGACTCTAAATCGCATTTTATAAAAAAACAATAAAAAGGTCAAATCACACTCTATTTAAAAATTAAAGAATAATTCTTTTGAAAAAGAAAAAAAAGGATTAAATACAAACATATAGAATAACTACAAAGGAATTTTAACTAGCGCATATATATTAGGGACTTTATTAATTCATTTTTTATTTATTTTTATTTTATTACTTTTCTTTGTATTTTTTTTCAATTTTATTTATTTCTTTTCATTTTTTTTCTTTCTTTCTTTTTCTATATTCTTTTCTATTATTTTTTTTTTCAACATAAAAGGAAAATGAAAAATATATTATGGTCAAAATAAGTTACAACATCGGCTCCATCCGGGGACTGCTTTCCCCTATGGGATGTAAATAACTTGAAAATCCATGTTCCTTCTCCTCAGGCCATGAAGTATGTTGGTTTGAGGGGTCCTAACCCAGGTTCAGAGGTTAAGGTTTGCCAAAAAACCCCTATACTACTGGCCCTTTTGGAAATGACCTACTTGCCCAGGCCAAGGTCTCACCCAAATAAGTATGGGAGGGTGTTGGAACGAGTTCTCCACACCCGGAGAGGGAGTACCTAAGTCGGGGCAAATATGTGTTATAGCTTACTAGGTTCGTACCTAATGAGTCTATTTGCATCTCTTTTAATAGTGTAATCAACATATAACCATAACAACACTATCAGATCTAATCAATTACAGTCGTATCCACATGTGTATTACCAAATATCATAACAGATTACTATAATCGTAGCCAATATCAGATCACATATATACTTATGCTAATTCCAGAACAAAGATACATTCGTAGTTTAAATAGGCTTCACAGATGCACTTAAACATAACCAATTCAGATATCACATGTATACTTAACGATACTTTGCATTCATTATCATTCAGATCCACTTACAACCAAAACACAGCCCGCACACATAGCCTAGCGGGGTCCGCACATAGCAGGACTGAGGATCTCCACGCATACAGCCAGCAAGATTCCTTACCAAAAACAACCCAAACATATCTAACAATTCTCACGTAGTATCAATTTTGATTCATGCCTACCTTTAGACTCAAACTATTCATCTATTTATATCGACATAACCCTTGCTATCCTGTGGTCCGCAAACCATGGTTTACAAACTCTAGGTCTACTCTTTGACCCCTTTTACAAATCATTTGGGCTTTGACCCACCCCAAATCTCGGTTTCTAGGCTAATTGGTACCAAAATATATTAAAACAAAGCTTAAAATATACATCAAAACGCATCTAGGGGACCTTGTTCCAACATAATTTCTGGGGGAGGGTTAGTTCTCTCTATGTAGTTGTCTATTAGGGCTTACAAATTTTCTACTGCCTTCTGGTTGCGTAGCAGCTTCATACATGCCTGTAGAAATGGTTTAATTTCTTCGTATGTTCTTAGGTTTACAAGAAATTTTGAAATAGGTGCCTCATCCGTAGTAAAGTCTTTGTGAGCTGCGACGAAGGTTTCCTTTTCCTTCTATAGGTCCAAGCTTTCCTGTTTGATAGCTGCTTTCTGGATAAGAGGTTCAACTTTTTCTTTCTCCTCAGCTCCTCCAGTATCCATGTCGTTACGCGTTATAACATTAATACTTGGTCCTTCATCACTCGGTTCCGCTTTAACCCTCTACAAGTTCTGTGTAGGTGTCTGTTGTTTTTCCTACATTTTCGCTATCAGAATTGGATAATCTTCAATCACATGGTCTATTTGTCGACAATACCGACAAGATTGTCTCACAGGATTCAGAAAGTCCCTCACAAAGTTCCCTATTTCTCCACAGTTGTAGTAGATAAATTTTCCTCCTCCCCAACCTACGCCTCCACCCCTTCGCCTGCCCTTGGCTGGGGAGCCTCCTCTGCTTGAGGGAGATAGTGGTGAAGAAGGGTTAGCCTGTACCCTATATAGGTTTCCTCGATCTATCAGCAAGTCATAGGTTTAACATTTATGCTCGTCATGCCCCACAGAGGAGAAGAATCGACACCATTGTTACTTCAATTCAGGAGCATGAGCACCCAGATGGGGACAGTGGTTAGTATCATGTAGCCCAGCAACACGAAAATTAGCACACCATAACATCGAACCACTCAGTCCCGCAGCATCCTTAGGATGCAATGGTCTAGGTCCCCCAGCCTACATGTAATCTTCCAGCAGAGGACATTGGTCCTTGGTATGGACTAGCCTCTTTCCCTTGTTCTTTTCGCAGGTTTTGTATTTCAAGGTGCATTTCCTCCAGCTGTCCCTAGATCTACTATACCCCAAACTGAGCATTGTCCCTTGGTACAACCTCTAGTTTCATAGCAATCTCCAAGGCCTTCTCTTGCATTGCAATTTACTGCTGACCCATAGGTCCGCACAGGTGAGGCATCAACATAGCGATAAACAATTCCTTGTGCTGCCTATCATCATACTGAAATTCCTCATCTCTGATAACCTTTTTTAATCGCTGATCAGCTTCCCATACCAATTTAGTGGATCCCTGTCTAAAGTCTTTCAAGTCGACCACTATTTGAGAGTAGGACTTAGGCTTTCGAAACTATTGTTTTAATGATGTCTTAATCTCCTGAATAGATGGATCTGCATGCTTTCCTACGTACCCCATATACTAATCCAAGGTTGTTCCTTCAAAGGTGAGTGATAACTATGCTCTCTTTATAGCGTTGGTAGCCACATTCTGCACAGTCCATACTAATTCCGCGACAAACCAAAATCGGTCCATATCTTCATCCCCTACACCCTTGAAAGTGGGAAAATTCATGTGGGTGACCATATCTTCTTCTGGTGGTGGCGGAGGTGTGGGTGAGTTCTTACCCTTATGCTGACTTGAAGGTGGTGTAGCTAGAGGACTATGCGCATCTGATTCTCTTTATGGACTGTAGACGGATCTATATCCTTCTTGATTAGCTCGGTAGTACTTACCACTTCGTGTTGTACTCTCGCTCAGATCAGAGGTCATTCACTCGGTGTGGCTACACAGAACGCCCTTTTCACACAGTAATATTTTGATTAAGAAAGGCAATGTTTTCAAGAACTTACCCCAAAAACCCTTGAAGAACCTCTGTTCTGCCTCAGAGTAGCACATGAACTGATCGACTATGAATTTTGTCATGAATCCTCCTAGCACGCTATCTACCTAGTGATATATTGTGCAGGTGATAGTATTGTAAGTCCTTTCTAGTTGTTGAACCAATTCTGGTGTCCACTATGTAACCTGATCATTCTTCCAGCACATGTGGAATTCTATGAGCCTTGCTAACCACTCCTGAAGCTTGTTCACAAAGGTTACAAAAACATATCGCAGACTTTGGTGAAGATTTACTTTTTCTTCCACCTCTCAGCCATCAATTTCGTGATGTGATTCTCCCTTATAGCAAATTCCTGAATCTGTCTTTAAAACCAATCTTTAATTTCCACCCTCTCAGGTCTCCAAGAACCTCATGGAATTACCCAATATCTCTCTCAAAATTCTCTCAGTCCCGGAAACGGAACCAATTCTTGGTTTGGGGGGTCTTGGCCCAGGTTTGGAGGTTAAGGTTTTCCAACAAACCCTTATACTAATGGCCCTTTCAGCAATGACCTACTTGCACAGGCCAAGGTATCACCCGAACCAGTATGGGAGGGTGTTGGAACTAGGTTTCTGCATCCAGAGAGAGAGTAGGTAAGTCGAGGTAGATCTGTGTTACAACTTACTAGGTTCATACCAAATGAGTCTATTCACAGCTCTTTTAACAGTGTAATCAACATATAACCATAAAAAATCTATTAGATCTAATCAATTATAGTCGCATCCACGTGCGTATTACCAAATATTATAACAGATTACTATAATCGTAGCCAATACCAGATCACAAATATACTTATGCTAATTCTAGAACACAAATACATTCACAGCTTAAATAGGCGTCACAAATGCGCTTAAACATAACCAAATCAAGTAGCACAGATACTTAACGATACTTCACATTCATTATCATTCATATCCACTTACAACCAAAACATAGCCCACACACACAGCCTAGCGGGGTCCACACATAGCAGGACTAAGGATATTTGTGCACATAGCCAGCAGGAGTACTTACCCAAAAAAACCTAAACAAATCTAACAATTCGCATGTAGTATGAATTATGATTCATGCCTGCCTTTAGACTCAAATTATTCATCTATTTATATCGACATAGCCCTTGCTATGCTATGGTCCACAAACCATGGTTTGCAGACTCTAGGTTTACCCTTTGACCCCTTTTACAAATCATTGGGGATTTGACCCACCCAAAAACCCCATCGCTAGGCTAATTGGTACCAAAATATATTAAAACATAGCTTAAAATATACATCAAAATGCATCTAGGGGACCTTGTTCCAACAGAGTATTTTCTGTAAAAACACACTTTGATGCTGAAATTTTAAGAAAAACTTCAAATTTACAATGAATGTAGTTGTAAGTATTTTAGTACTAAGTGTAGTGTTTGAGAAATTTCCCATTTATTGGAAATGAAGAATACTGTCCTTCCAGGTTCTACAGAATGAATGTGTTGTTTCCTTTGACTTCTGCAATGCTGAATGGTCCCAGCCACAAACTGTCAAACTTTCCATGCTTGCGTCTTTCTTCTCTTCTAGCATCCCATCTTAGAACTAGATCACCTTGTCTAAAATATATTTCTCTGGCCTTCCTCTCAAACAAATTTTTCATTTTGTTTTGATATTGACATAGTTTCAATGGAACTTCATCTTTTTCTTGGTTTAATTAAATTATTTGATTGATTCTTCTTGAAAAATCATCAGCTTCTTCATATGATTCCAGAAAAAATTTCATGACTCAAAAAGCTAGTTGAGTAGGAAAAATTGCTTCAGTTCCATATACTAGTTGAAAAGGGGATTTACTAGTAGAATTCTTAGGTGATACTTTGTTTTCCCAAACAAAATATTTTATTTGACTATCCCAACTTATTTTGTGATCTTCCAAAACTTTCTTAATGAATTAACCAGACTTTTATTTGAAGATTATGCTATCCCATTACCTTGGGGATAATATGGTGTAGAATGATGTAATGAAATATGATATTTCTAACCTAACTCTATCATTTTAATGCTGGCGAAAGCTTATGCATTGTCTATAACAATCTTCCTTGGGAAACCAAATCTTGAAAAAATGTTTTTTTCAATCAACTTTATCACCATTGTATTTGTTGCATTGTTGACAGGAATTTCTTCTACCCACTTGGTGAAGTAGTTAGTAGCAGTTAAGATACATCTATGTTGATTTTTGGAATTTGGAAATATTTCACCCATGAAATCTATTCCCCATTGTTAAAAATGATCTTCAATTAAAACTGGGACAAGGGTAAGTGTTGCTCGTCTCTAGTTTCCAAAAAATATCTGACATGGGATACAACTTCTTACTTTTTCTTCAACCTATGCAAACAATTTGGGTCAATAAAAACCTTGTCTCATAATATTATATGCAATTTATATGCCCGATTATCCGATGGTTTATTTGGTATCAAGGACCCTGAAATTACTTCTAGATCATAACATCAATCACACAATAACTGAAAATTTAAGTAGTTGAAGAATAAAAGAGTTTTGTAGATACATACGTAATTTCTTCTCAACATCAGCTTTGCATACCTCAAGGAAACCTCTAAATGATACTAAAATAAAAATTGCATGGTCATCATAAACATCTCCAAATGAGGTATATGATCTACACAAAAAAGAAAGGAAAAAGTTGTACAAATGTTGTATTGCTCCATATGGACATACATATCCATATGATTGTATTTATTCTTTGTACAATTTCCTTTCAACCTATTGAAAACTTGTAAGCTCATCCTTATTGTGCATTACTTTCTCTTAGTTGTTGAATGTGTACAATACGTCTCTATCATGTCTTATTTATACTTTTTTGAAACATGTACAAGTTCTTGCTTGCACTACATTTATCAATGTACACATTGTTTATTTGGGACCTATAGTGTATAAGTTAAATGTAATATTACCTTTTTGAGATATTTTCTTCTGATAGTTGTTCCTCTTCATCATCCAAATTGACACATATTGTCCTATAGATATTCATGTGACTAATGAAGAAAAATTAGATTAAATTTGATCAATTATTAAATTTAATTACAAAAATAAATAATAATTAAAAAAACTTGAGTGCATGAATACCTGAATGAGCTCCTCTCTATTTCGAGAATAAATTATTGGTGTAAATTAATCTTGTAGAAAACATCCCTCCACTAGACGAAGCAGCAACGAAGTAAACATTGACCTTGTTGTTTCTCTATTGGATCTCAAAGTTTAACTCCAAGATTGTCCAAATATTAATTTATTCTCTACTGAACATGGCCAACCACGTGAAGGTGGAAGCTCTCATGGCCCCTCGCCCCCCCTCACATCACTCTCAATTCCCCAGTACCCAATCTATCTACTAATAAATATTTTAAGAAATATATTAAGATACGTCATAAATAAAGAAATATATAGTAAATATTTATTCATGCATTCATTGCTAGAGTTTAAAATATTTGATCTCGGTATGATTTATAATAAATTGTATGCTATACATAATATGAAACAAGGTCATTCTAATTAAATTACAAGTACAATCAATTATTCTTTGGTTTCTTGCAATTTTTCATGTATGAATCAAGGACATCATCCCCTTCTACTGTAAGATGTCTTTCTCCCAACCTGGTGAAGTGTTAATGTTGTTGTAAGGGCAGCAGAGCATCAACTACAATAAGAATAAAATGTTAAATTTTTATTTATAGTAACTATTAATACAAGTGTTTTATTAATAGAAAGGTAGTAGAGTGTTTGTTACCTGCTTAGGTAGTAGAGGGAAGCAGGATAATTTTGGATGTGGCCATAGGTTCCTCCTCTTGTATGGCCTCATCTCCTACATGCTCTAGAGTAGAACCAAGAAGATTTATAATTAATACACTGTTTGCATTTAAATATTTCTAATTGTAATCCATACTAAAAAAAATTATAATTCACATGAAATACCTCCAAAATCAAGCTGAACATCAGTTTCAATTTTCACTCCACTGTCACTAGGCTTATGTCTTCCATCATTGCTTGGGACATCTGTATTTATAATGTATGCCTGCTTCTTACGATCAAGCACATTAATTTATGGCCAAAAATAAAAACCAATAGATTGTATACAAGTATTAATGTATAAACGCTCTTCGTTTCATTTATTTACCTTAGTCTCAGGTGGGGGATCAGAACTAGTACGTGAATACACCATGCTTGTCATATGTTAAACAATGGCTTGATATTTGTGCTTGTAAGCAAGCTTGAGGTCTTCCTCCATGGTGGTTTCATTGAATTGTTCACCCTTCAATTTTGCATGAAAACATGTATTTTTTTCTTCTGCAATATTAAATTAAAATTATTAAGACTCTAAAATTTGGATGTAATGTTTTTTATATGGTTGTGATTTTTACAGCTAGTTTTGAGTAACCCCCAGGGCCAAGATGATGTTGGACATGTTTTTTTTTTCTCGACTTTGTGGTTTTAGATGTATCTGGGAGTCTATATTTATGGTACTGATAAGCTTAATTACATGTCACAATATTGATGAGAAAGCATCATAATTACATTAATAAAAGTGCCTCATACCTTCCTGGTTTGGGTGGTGTCTTCCATTCCTTTAAAAGTTTTTTCTCCTTTGCATCTTCTAGGAGGGATTTCCACTCACTTTCTAAAATCACTGGAGGGCACTCTATTATGGGAGAAACTACCCTAGGGTCTCGGTTGAGGACTCCAAAAGAGCGGAAGACATAAAACACCAAGAAGCAATCAAATGAATAGACCTAATGCTTAAAGTAGAAAACTTGGGATAGATTACCTTACCTATATGTCCTACGTTTAAGGTCATTCCCGCAGGGTTCAAGCCCTCTACTTTTCCATGTGATTCAAAACCTACAAATCATTCAAGAAAATAACATAGACTAGCTATAACAACATATATATCCTAGATTTCAATAGTTAGAGAATATAAGATTATATAAAGTAACATGAAATCAACTATTACAATATCATTAACATGTATAAAAATCATTAAATATCACAACATCAGGAATAGGGTAAAGCATATTTATTGATGTATGTAAAATATGTGGAGGAATACCACCTGAATTCAGCCACAACTCAAAGAGAAACTTTCCTTTGGATCTATCCAGTCCAAGCCTCAGCAATATTCTTCCATAAAGGTGCACAAGGATGTCACATAAAGGAGGTGAACATATTAAAGAAGGAAATAATCGTTTCCTGAACTTGGGAAGTGCAGGAGGCATGGGGATAATCAGACTTGATCTGGGACTAACATGCTATAGTATCAATGCCTATCTCTCTCCTCCTTTTAGGCCTTCCCATGATGTGTATTTATACTTCATCAAAACATTTTTTCCAGTTGGGAGACAGTTTGGCCACGGGCTCCTATAGGTGGCTGTCCAGTGTAACTCGTAAACCCCAGCCAAATAATAAGGAGTTTTATATTTTTTAAATATTTTAAATTATATCCATTTGTCAGATATTAGTGGAACCACGACTGCATGTGCTTTTTAGATGATAGAGTCACGTATAGAATTCAAAATATTGTTTTTTAAGTAATGGACCAAGTCTGAATGAAAAGGGTTGCCCAAGGACAATACATAGATCATCAAGTATATAGAGGTGATAAATTATGCTTTAAAAAATTCCCCCTAATAAATGAGGTCAGAAGGGTTACATGATGGCCGAAATGTATTATGTGCATAAGAAATAATCTTGTGAGGACTTGAGAGGGCTTCACTAGATTTCAGCTTGCCAAAAACTAGTGAAAGAAATCAGAAAGCAAGCTCATGTCTGAGGCGAGCATACCCATGCTTAGTGAAAGTAAAGCATGTCCGCATAACAAGTATGGAGTGGATCAAATATGTGTACAAGTATATTATAAACTGTAAAGTACATAGTGAATCATCTGATAACTACCCAAAGTACATATCAAAGTCATGTTAAAGTATCACATATAGAAGAATGATCAATGGTGTTGAAAAGATATATGATCACTGAAGTCAAAATTGAATATCCAAGTACCAAATAATAAGTGGTGGAACAATGGTACTGCATGCAACTCAAGTGCCAACATATAGGATGCTGCTGAGATGAACTGCAACATATAAGGTGGATGGTGTCAATGGCAGAAAACTGAAGGAGCTATCAAAGTGAACCAAAGCATGCTAATTCAAACCTAACGTCTTCACCGATCACCATGGTACAATGCTATACTATGGGAATAAATGAGTTGAATATTCCACCATGTGAGAAATCATTTTATTACCAGTGATTGATGTATATCGTTAACAAAAGTGAGACAACTCACTGCTAATGAGTCAAGGTACCCCAGTACAATCCAAAAAGTGTGAATGAATGGGTTGAAGTCAAACACTTGATAAAATATACCAATTAGGAGACATTGATGTATTCTCATTGTCGATATCGAAGGAGTCTTCCACTAATGACTGCAAACCCTAAGGTGCTGACAAAAGGACTCTAGACCTTGTTCCTAGAGAAATGTGTGAGAGTCTATGGGAAAATAACAGTAAGAAGGAAGGCATTAAGGCATCCCACATCAATCCAATGTGATTGTAACTCGTTGGCCGAGATTTGGAAGGAATCGGACGAAGGAAAATTAAGTAACCAACCTAAAGCACGTTTTCGGCATGCACAAAATGTGACTAGTGCACGACAGAGACCCTTTGTACCAACCAATAATGAAAGCTGAGAAAGAGGCGAGGAATCCACCGATAGGGTCAAATGGAAACCAATTTACCGCATGAATCCCAGGTGTGATAATGAAAGCTGAATTCGAAAAAAAGGGAAACCACTGAGACAAAGAACCATGGTGTTGATCAAATGTTGAGCACAAGGTCACATATCAATGTTGTAAATAGTGTGAGGGTGCGGCTCTAGGTTTACTCTTAGAGAATTTTTTTGAAGTCGATAAGAGAAAACCTGCAGGAAGAAGTCAATGGAGACCTTCTCAAACCAGCATGAGAAAAGGAACAAATATTTGATGTGATAGAACAAGACTCTGACAGAATGAGGATGGATGACTGAAAAATGAGTCAAGAGACACCGTAGAAAGGCCGATTTAGGTTTACTTCCCTTGAAAAAAAGCATGACTCAAAATGCGACTATGGAAGTGTATGATAACTTTGTATAAGCTTGTCATGCAGGAGGCATGAAAAAAACCTCCATATGATTGGAATAGATAACAAATCGGGGGAGTAATGACTCAATAACAAGGTTAGGGCTCTCCTAAGTCAATCTAAGGCCCACCCCAATGGAGAAAATACTTTTCTTTTCTGTGCTTTTTTCAAGGGCGACACAACTGACTCTTAGCTGCCATCAAATATGGAAGTAATGTCCCATTCCTACTCTTTTTGGGATATTTGATTTTTTTTCTTTTTCATATTACAGTGGATAGAAAGAGTCTCAGAGAATAGATGCACTAGTTCATGGGATAGGAAACATCATATGCTCAATGCAAGGTGGTGAAACTGGTAGATGACACTCAGAAGAATGTTCTGTCCATGGGCGAAGGATTTCAAGTTGGAGATGCTAAGTGATTGCAAGGTTGACTTTGTAGAAGGACGTGGTCAAAAAGTTGGCTTATACATGAGTCCAAGTTAAGCCGACTTAAGGCCAAGATACAAAAATGGTCAATTTGTAATGCAACAGAACAACTCAACAATAGGGAGCCTCCAGGTTATAAAGCTAGAAATATAGCGAAGAAGAAGAATGAAGCTTCCTCACACAATTCATGGCGAGACTAAAGAGGACTCCTGAGCATACACAATTTTGCAGCTTGTGCAACATATGCTAGTGATGATCTAACTAGGAAGCCCATGTAAAGGATGGCTCTACCATCATATCATGATTTTATAAATCAATGAATGAAAATGGTTTAACGTTCATAACATGCTGTGGTTGACCCTATGGCAAGATTTCAATATGGAGGCTAGAATGCGTAAGTGCAATGGAAAATAAATTTCCCTACCTGTATGCCAGTTCTGAACACAATACCTGCCATGACGGGTTAGTGGTCATGGAATCGAAGCGGTAAAAATAATCTCAAAATCATTAGATGGTCTTGAAAACAACCTATCCCAACACTTACAAGATAAAAGGTCATAAATTCTTGGACAAATTCAAAAACGTAAAAACGAATTTTATACAAGTGGGTTTCAAATTTTTTTGAAATTTGGGCATAAATAGACACTTTGAATTCATATTTTTCATTTTTACATTGGTTAGTTTGGGAAAAAGGCTATGGAACAAAAAATCCCCACGTTGAATCGGGACCAATTCTCAGCCGAATCATCTCAAATCTTCCAGGTAACCTTCTTAAACCTCTTCCTTATGATTTTCTTCATCAATTCAATTATTTTCAAGTAAATTTCACCATAGGAAACAGATTTTTAGATTAACCCTCTGTGTATACGCAGGTTGAAAATATCCAAGCTTCATATATACACGATTGTGTGAAAATGAAACTCGCTTATGTGTAGAGTAATTTTTCAAATAAATATCTAATGGATGAATCACTGAATTGAATCAGGATGAAAATCATTTGGAGAGAGAGAGAACATAGTGCAATTGATAATGAGGTAAGGGAACATGCATTTTCTAGTTGAAGCCTCAAAATTTGCTGCAACAACATGAGGGATGAACACCCGGTTTGGACCTTAAAGCAGTTCCTTTTCTATTTGGAATTTTGGCTCCAACTGGTTTAACTAGGTCCAGTTATCTTCTCTCAATCTTCAATGGCTTAAAATATGACTTTTTCTACCAATGGGAAAGAGACATCAGGTCATTTCTCTTACTAATCAGTCAAGAAAGCAATCCTTAAGCTAATTTGGGGCTCAGCCAAACCAAAACTGAAGTTTTTCCTCTTTTAGGAAGAGGAGTTCTAGCAAAAAAGAAGGAAATTTATTCTAATCCTATCTCAATTAGGAAGATGTAGATCTAACCCAACCAAGAGAAAGATATTTTAAATGATTGAGATTTAAATATGTCTGGCTTATAATGAATATCAAGCTAACGAAGCAGTTCAATTAACTAACACTATCAATACAAAAACACATTCTATTGAGAGACCTTTCAACTAAGATAATCAACTAACAACATTTAGGAAATATTTCACAAAAATGATATTGCTTGTTAAATCAGTAATTTGGATAATTAAACAATAATATGCAGAAGAAGTTCATAACATAACATTGTTTATTTAATCAATATTAAAAGACAGATTTATGAGTAAATAGTTACTCATAAATCAGAATTCAACCCATAAGATCAGAGATAAATGACAACATATAATTGAGGCAAATTACTCATACTGGCAAAAGTGCACAAATACGAATAAAATGACACATTTCTACTATCATAAAATGAAACCAATATTTCAAAAAATAGTATTTATCAATACCAATTTATTGAAACCATTTCTCTAACTCTGGTCTCCAATCAGTCCTTTACAAAGCCTGAATTTATGGTTTTAGAACAAGAGTTGTCGAAGTACAAACTCTGCCCCTCACGCATGATTCAAAATAAAAAGGAAAATTCCTGAATTATACCCCAGTTCTAAGTTTATCTCCTCTACCCTCACCTCTAAATCCTCTAGACAATAGTGCCATCAAGAATTCCAGAATTGCAGAGAAGAGGAGCCCTTATTGCATTCTACAATCTACTATTTATAATATTGACAAAAGGATTTTTTCATGAGAAAGTTTGTTGAAGGGTAGTTCTTCTCAATCAATTTTCATTGGTTCAAAATCATATTCTCCAATTTCTGGAGCCTTGTCATTGATTGAGATTTTCTTCTTCTCATCTCTTCAACTGTTTTCCTGCAAAAAACAAATCAAAACAAAATAAAAATGTAAAAATAAAATCAAAATGCCAAATCTGGATTTAAAACAAACCCAATCAAATCTTAATTAAATAAATAATTGAAAAGGAAATATAAGCTTTATATTGATGCATATGATGATCTAATTGGTCAAGAATATTATTCACGAATGGATCTACACTCAGAAGAAGTTGTGAGCAAATGAAAATGCAGAAAATAAAACTTAGAAAATCGATTTTGTTTGAAAATTTGAAGCTTGATCTTCTGTTGAATTGTCGACCAATTACATGATCAAATATGGAAATGAAACCACTTCATAAATGTTCTCCATTATTTTATCTATCGAATGAGCCATCCCGGGCCTCATTTGGTCAAGTAAAACTCCATTTATGAGCTTCCAAAGTTGGTATATAAAAATGGAGAGAATTCTCGAATTTTGGTTGCTTGGGCTAAAAATCATCAATTTTAAATTAAATTCTAATTCTAAATTAAATTATAATATTTAATTAATTATCAATAATTAATTGTAATTATGTTATTAACCTAACTTAATTAAATATTAATTATTTAACAGAATTAAATTAATTAAAAAATTAATTTTAATTATTAATTAAAATATTAAAATATTATATTAATTCAAACCAATACATGAGGAGTGATAAGGAGGGTGAGTTAATGATGATGGAGAGCGAAGTCATGGAGAGATAAGGTGTTTCCACCAAACCCTATGTTAAAATATTTTAACACTTGACATAAACCAAATCGAAAATCGCAATCGCAAGTATTGAAGTGATCAGCTTGAGGGGCTTCACAAGTTTTTTGCGATATGCAATATGCGATATCGCAATATCGCATCGCAAGAAATGAATGATCATTTTTTTTTTAAATGCCCACTTATAAAGAATGCGATCGGGGAATTTGAGCTTGAGGAGGGATAAGACGGGTGAAGGAGGTCACATCTTGTGAGCAGGATTTATAAGGTGAAACAAAAGTTTATCTCATATCTGCGAAATTTCCCATCGGGGTTTTAAATATGCAAAAAATATTATTTTTGCGATATCCCGATATGAAGAAGACTCGATTTATTTTATTAAAAAAAAAAATTGTTTTAAATTTTACATGGGGTCCAAAATTATATAAAAAATTGGAGATCGGGGGAACTTGTGCCACAAGAGTTTTGTTTGCGATATGAGAGGTTAAATGATCTTGGTCTTGGGGGCTATGAATATGAGGTAAAGTGGGGGCCTATGTGAATTAACAGTCCTACAAATTGGACTTCAGCCATTTTTCAATTTTGGGGTTTTGGGTTTGGCAATTTGTTTTAAAATAACAAGTTGGAGTAAATTAACAAGGTCCCGAAACATGTTTTAGTCCATTGTATAATTTGACTGGGTCGTTTTGTGGGACCGTTAGTGAAAAATAAAAAAAATAGTAAAAATGAACTAAAATTTAATATTTACAATAAATGACTATTTTAACTATGAGAATTTCAATATTGGTACATTTTATACATTTTTCTAACCCAGACGACACAAATGATCAAACTTCAAAGGATTGTCACTTACAAACCAGTTGACCAAATGGAGTGAAACAAATATCGTTGGAAATCTTGTGAAAAATAAAATTCAATGAAACAATCAAGATGGAAATTTGATAAAAATGAAAAACTGGTAAAATTGTAAGATAATTAACTTAAATTAAATCATAAAAAGTTCTTAGCAAAAAAATAATAGAAAGGGTCCCCATTATTCGAAGTAAAAATAAAAAAATGGGGGGTGTTGGATTTTCCCTACAACATGTCCTTAGAAGTGCTCCGAGGATGTGGATTGCTAAAATTATTCAAAATTCCCAATATGAAAGCAAATATCAAATTGTTGTAGATGCTCTTAGATTAGTTGGAGCCCTGAGGAAGGTTCATTCATGATTGATCAAATGCCATTAAGAATTGAAGTTGAAGACATTTAATTCATCACTAGGCTTTCCCGAAAAGGAGAGCTAGTGAATTTGTAGGGTAAGGCACTAGGAGTGTAGAATGTAGATGACTACTTATGGCTATACAGCTCAGAAGATACTCAGATGGTTGGGACCCAAATATCAATCAGAGATGTAGAAGGATTACATATGAAAATAATTATTTTCACTATAGTCCGAGGAGCTGGATCGGCTTCATTACACGAGGCGTCACAGGAAAATATGATTTTGGCAACTAATTACCTAACTACATTAAATGATTGGTGCACAACATTGTTGACCAATTTTAAGAAACAATTGACTTCCATCCAGAGAAGTAAGACCAAAAACTTCGAATATGGGACTATCATGTGTACTTTATTTTTTGAGAGACTACTGGGCTTCGACCCAAAGTGATATCAACAATCAACAGCCCACGAGATCCACATATAGAATGATGGGTTGATCTGATGAAGAGGCTAGGGGGCGGCGAGGTCCCTAGGACTACCTTGGATGATGAGTTATTGTTTTGGTGGTTAGAACAATTGATTGCCATATATGATTACCCTAATGTAGGTATGGACTTCAGGGTAGATCCAGATCTTCCCCTACCACCCGGAGCTGCATGGGGAGTGATTGGTAAGATCACATTTAAATGATTTTTGACTATTTTATTTTTTGTATTTTCGATAAAAATATGAAATGATTTTTTTTATAGGACAAAGTACTTACAAAATTATTGATCATGTTATAGATGTTGGAACAATTATACCTGAGGGTCTACCGAGGCATAGGCACCATAGAAGAGAGGCAGAGAATGTCGCAGAAGATCCTGGGAGAGTCCTCCATGCCATACAGAGGAACTTGGAGGGTCTGACTTGCCAGGTCCCTATGGATGCAGCAGAAGATCTCCCTTGTTGGGTACGTGTTATATTCTTTCCACGACTAGCCCCACACGCTATATGTTGCGCCAGACACAGCAGGGGGGTCACAGGGGGGGCAGCAGTGCCCCGGCGAAAAAAAATTTGGTGTGCGGTTCCACTCATAGGCGGACCCACCCATGTTTTGTGCATGATTTTGCACATGGTTTTTGGGGTACGATGGTTTTTGACCCCTGGTATTTTGTAGATCCAGTCAAGGGAACTACGGTTATGTTCTAATACAGGGTTAATGGATTGGGGTTTATGTATGCTTCTGCATGTATATATATATGTGTTTTAACACTAAAAGGAATATAATGAAAAATAAAGTTGGTCGTCCCAATTTGGGATCCAGGGGAAAATCTCTGTGTTTATCTGTTTTATGTTTTATTCTCTCGCTATTGTTTATTTTCTGTTATAATATTCGTGTGTAGATAATTTCTGTTCAGGGTTAAAACCTACATTTGGTATCAGAGCTATTTCGGCTTCAAGGGGATGCCTTTGGTACTGAGGGTTTTTTGCTCGGGCCTGAGGTAGACCCTGTTCAGTGGGAGATCTGCAAGATCGATTCTTGTGGTGAAAGAAGATGGCGAGTGGCGGGAAGATAGAGATCGAGAAATTTAATGGTCAGAGCTTTGAGTTATGGAAGCTCAAGATGGAGGATCTGCTAGTGGATAAAGATCAGTGGATCACAGTAGATCCAGGTACTAAACCAACGGAAATGTCAGATGAAGACTGGAAGAAACTGGATCGGAAGGCTAAGAGCACAATACGGTTGTGTGTATCAGATTCAGTATTGTTGAATGTATCTGGGGAAGCTACGACGAATAATTTGTGGGAAAAACTTGGGACTTTGTACCAATCTAAGTCTCTGGTGAATAAGTTGTTCCTGCAGAAAAAGTTGTATAACCTGAGGATGAAGGATGGAGACTCGGTGACAGAGCATCTGAACGCCTTCAACATTGTGGTAAGTCAGCTGTCATCTGTTGATATTAAAATCTCAGATGAAGATAAGTGCATCAGTTTGTTGTGCTCTCTACCAGACTCGTGGGACAGTCTGGTTATTGCAATAGGTAGCAATACAACTACCTTGAATTTGATGACATTGTCTCAGCCTTGCTGTCGGAGGAAATGAGACGGAGAAATATGGAGGGTCAGAATGGAGATGCCTTATCTGTACGAGGAAGGTCCCAGAACAGAAACAAGAATAAGGTTTCGAGTGGGAGATCTAAATCTAGAGGGAGATCTAAATCTTCTGGAAAGTTTGTAAAGGTGTGCTGGAAATGCGGAAAGGAAGGACACTACAAAAAGGAATGCAGATCTAAAGCTCCTGAGAAAGGAAAGGGATCTGATGAAGCTCCTTCTGCAGAGGCAAAAACCACCTCGGATGAAGGTGGGGATGTGTATTTGGCTTCTTCTTCAAATGCACATGTAGATCATGAGTCATGGTTGATTGACTCAGGTGCATCCTTTCACTTCACTCCCCATAGGGAGTGGTTCTGCGAGTATGAGAAATATGATGGTGGTGATGTCTTCCTAGGGGATGATAGGAAGGCCAGAATCGTCGGACATGGAAAGGTCAAGCTGAAGCTGTAAGGTGGAAGGATTAGAACACTTCCTGGTGTTCTGCATATTCCTGCATTGGCCAGAAATCTGATTTCTATAAGCAAGATGGATGATGCAGGTGTAAAAAAAGTGTTCGAGAAAGATGCCTGTAAGATGGTTCAGGGAGCGCTGGTATTAATGCAGGGAGTTTGGATTGGAACTCTGTACAAGCTACAAGGTAGCACTGTTATTGATGGATGTAATAGTTCTGTGGTTCCTAAAAGTGGAGCGGAAAGCCTAGCTGTCTCTGGAGAAAAGACCATGCTATGGCATTAAAGGCTTGGACATATTGGAGAGAAGGGCCTTTGGATACTGCATAGAAATGGTATGGTAGAACGTATGTCTAACTGCTCTCTGGATTTCAATTTTTGTGAACATTGTGTATATGGGAAGCAGAATCGGGTGAGTTTTCCTTCTGGTGCTAAGAGGGCGAACAAGATATTAGAACTTGTGCACAGTGATGTGTTTGGACCTGTGTCAGTTCCATCACTGGGAAAGTCTGTGTACTATTTTTCATTCATAGATGACTTCTCAAGGAATACATGGATATATTTCTTGAGGAAGAAATCTGAAGTCTTTGAAAAATTTAAAGAATTTAAGGCTCTGGTGGAAAACCAGACAGAAAAGAAGATAAAGGCGTTGAGGACAGATAATGGTGGGGAGTTCTGCAAGAAGGAATTTGAAGAGTTCTGTAAGAAGTGTGGTATAGCACGGCAGAAGACTACTCCATACACACCTCAGCAAAATGGAGTTGCAGAAAGAATGAATAGAACACTGATGGAAAAGGCAAGAAGCATGCTCAGTGGTACCGGGTTAGGACAAGAATTCTGGGCAGAGGCAGTGGAGACTGCATGTTACTTAGTTAACAGATCACTTTCATCAGCGTTGGAGGATAAGACTCCACATGAGGTATGGACTGGTAAGAAACCCTCTCTTTCACATCTAAGGGTATTTGGATGTGATGCATATGTACATGTTCCAAAGGAGAAAAGGACCAAGTTGGATAATAAATCTGAAAGGTGCATCTTTATTGGGTATAAGGATGGTTTAAAGGGTTACAAGCTTTGGAACCCAGAAACAAGGAAGGTTGTGTAAAGCCGAGATGTGGTGTTTAGAGAAGTGAAAGATGTTGTTAAACATGAAGTCCTACCAAAAGAACCTGAGAAGATAGAGTTTGAGCTAAAGGAGGATGAATCAGACTCTACAATAGAAGAAGACTCAGAAGATGAAGAGCCACAAACTCCAGCTTTGAGAAGATCAATTCGGGAAAGAAGGCAACCAGAAAGGTATAGTCCATCTGCTTTCTGTTCAGGTTTTGCCTTAACTATAACTGATGATGAACCCAGAACTGTCAGGGAGGCAGTAGATTCAGAGGATGGAAAACTATGGAAGGAGGCCATGGTTGATGAAATGGCATCCTTACACAAAAATGATGCATGGGATTTGGTGGAGTTGCCGGCTGGAAGGAAGCCCATTGGGAGAAAATGGGTGTTTAAGAAGAAGATGAATGTAGAAGGCAAGGTGGAGAAATACAAAGCTCGGTTGGTAGCGAAAGGTTATTCCCAGGTGCCGGGAATTGATTTTGGTGATATTTTTTCTCCTGTTTCCAAATTTACTTCTATTAGATTACTTTTATCTGTTGCTGCTGCATTTAATTTTGAGATAGAACAGATGGATGTGAAGACAACATTTCTTCACGGGGATCTAGAAGAGGAGATCTACATGAAGCAACCTGAAGGCTTTATGGTGAAGGTTAAGAAAGAACTAGTATGCAGGTTGAAGAAGTCTCTGTATGGGTTAAAACAGTCACCAAGGATGTGGTATCAGAAATTTGATACCTATATACGGGGACTTGGCTTCACCAGAAGCAAGGAGGATCACTGTGTTTATTTTAAATTAATTGGTGACCGTGTTATTTATTTGGTCTTGTACGTGGATGATATGTTGTTGATTGGAAATGACAAAGAAATTATCCAAGATTTGAAGACCCAACTATTCTCCAAATTCGACATGGAGGATCTTGGTGTTGCAAACTATATTTTGGGCATGGAAATTAAGAGAGATTGGGCAAAGAGGAAGCTCTAGTTAAACCAGAGGAAGTATGTTGAGACTATATTGTAGAGGTTCAATATGCAGGATAGTAAACCGGTGATTCTTCCTATTCCTATAGGTGCAAAGCTGTCTGCTGAACAGTGTCCCAAGACACAAGAAGAAGAGGAGGATATGTCCCATGTTCCATATGCAAGTGCAGTGGGTAGCCTGATGTATGCAATGGTCTGTACTAGACCAGAAATTGCACATGCAGTGGGAGTATTGAGCAGGTTTATGTCAAACCCAGGGAAGGAGCATTGGATAGTGGTGAAGCGGGTCTTTAGATATTTATGTGGCACTAGTGATTATGGCTTGTGCTACCAAGGAAGACCAGGATTAGAAAGAATGTTGGACATTCGTGGTTTTGTTGATGCAGACTGGGCTGGAGATCTGGACAAAAGAAGATCTACAAGTGGGTATGTGTTTAGCGTATTTGGAGGTGCAGTCAGTTGGATGAGTAAAAGACAATATATAGTGGCGCTTTCAACTACAGATGCAGAATGCATAGCAGCCACTCATGCAAGAAAGGAAGCAGTTTGGTTGCAGAGATTGTGTTCAAGTATGGGGTTGGTACAACAAGCTATAAGGATAGAATTTGATAGCCAAAGTGTAATTTTCTTGGATAAGAACCCTACTTATCATTTAAAGAAAAAGCACATTGATGTTCAAGATCACTTTGTTAGAGATATGGTTGAGGCTAAAAGGGTGTTGCTGGTAAAGGTGGACACTTTGAAGAATGTTGCAGATGCATTGACGAAGTCTGTAAGCACTCAAAAGTTCTCTTGGTGTAGAGAAACAATGGGTGTTGAAGAATTGGCCAAATGAATAAACTCTCTCGTGGCCCCCTGTGGAAAGAAAACAACAAGTGGGAGAATTTTGGGTGTGTGTTATATTCTTTCCACGACTAGCCCCACACACTGTACGTTGCGCCGAGCACAGCAAGGGGGTCACAAGGGGGCAGCAATGCCCTGGTGAAATTTTTTTTGGTGTGCGGTCCCATTCATAGGTGGACCCACCCATGTTTTGTGCGTGAGTTTGCACATGGTTTTTGGGGTACGATGGTTTTTGACCCCTGGTATTTTGTAGATCTGGTCAAGGGAACTATGGCTATGTTCTAATACAGGGTTAATGGATTGGGGTTTATGTATGCTTCGGCATGTATATATATGTGTTGTAACACTAAAAGGAATATAATGAAAAATCAAGCTGGTCGTCCCAATTTGGGATCCAGGGGAAAATCTCTGTGTTTATCTATTTTATGTTTTATGCTCTCGTTATTGTTTATTTTTTGTTATAAGATTCGTGTGTAGATGATTTTTGTTCAAGGTTAAAACCTACATCCCTCGGGCTATTCAGAGTCGTGTGGTTAGTGTAACACATGATTGGGTGTGACTATTCTGTCGTGTGGCTACTACCATAGTGTTCTTCTGTGATGCTCATCTAGGGCAAGGCTTAGGGACATAAATTTTTAGGATAACTAGATGACTTGATATTTTTTATGATGGACATGATCGGGCATAAGCCCTAATTTTGTAGGACATAATTGTCCAATTTTGTATATTTTTTAACATATGACTCTGATCTATATACAACAATTTTATGATGTGAATATCTCATATATATAATGATTATTGATAAAAAAAAAAAAAAATTAAATTAGATAATTCTATTAACTTCAGAGACAATTAATTACATGATGGTGAGTAGGTGTGTGCAACAAGCCACCACAACCTAACTCTAAAAAAGTGTTTCCTCTCATTACATTAGTGAAAACATGATAATCTATACAAACATCAAAACTTGGTTGCTGAAGCTTGAAGAGAAATATTGACAAGGGCCTCGAAGCCTGATAGCTAAAACCATTGATCATATGAATTATAAAACTTTGTAGCAAACCAGAAGCATGCCAAAAATGAGAAAGGGGCAAATAGGATTTGCTAAGTTTCCTCGTTTGCGTTGAGACTGATCGACATGTCTAGGGTGTTTCCCTCATTAAGAGAATTCTGGGCATGGTTGCTGGTGGTTGTGCCATCAGTATCTTTTTTGAGAGCAGGAGGGGCTTCTGCAATAGCCATCTCCCTTTTTAATAGAGTGTAATGAAGTGATTCTTTGGTGACAAAATGGACGTGGTGGACAACACTAACATACAAAACACATTTCTAAGTAAGGTCATCTAACTTCTTCACCAGAATGGCATTTTGGTCCCTGTTGGCCTTTATGGTGATACTAACCATAGTTTTAGTCTTCCAGTGAAGCTCAATGGCATGACTGAAGAGATTTTCCCTCGCTCTTTTGAGGGTTGGGTTAGAGTTCCAGTTGAATTTATCGTTCACTTCCTCAATGACATTGTGCTAGTGAACAGTACGAGCTTCCTTTTCAAGCTCATTCATCCTATGTTGGGCAGCAGTATTTACCACCGTCTCATAATTGATGGCCACCTGTCAAGCAACGGTCTCAACCTCAGTGGTTGGCTCCATACTGGGCAAGATCCAGCGAGAGGCCTGGGCCCTTCTGCCGTGACCCCTACCTTGATTTTTCCCTCTACATCCATAAGGGGTATTTCATCGGGTGCACATGATTGAGTGAAGGCCAAGAGAGTAAGGGAGGTGGTGGAACAGAAGCATACGAGGAGGGGGGGAGTTGGAAACGAAAAAATGGGTGAGAGTGAGAGGGTTGAAGGTCTGAAACTTATAAGAGGATTAATGATGGATCTATCTTCTCTGGTCAAAAGGGAGTGCAGATGACCGGGGAGAAGGGTAGTGGATGGGATCCAATGGCAGCGAACAATAACTGTTGAGGTACTTTGCTTGCAGTGAAGGGAGGTTTCATATCGGGGTATCATGGTTAAGGTGCATGGCGATCCACCGATGGATGATTTTGACTAGAAATTTCCATCCTCATTATGATGGCATAATCATGCTTTGCATTGGGTTGTTGATAATCATCCCAGGCTTGGGAAAGGAAGCGAATATTTTTGTCCAACCCATCATATACAAGTATGTCCGCTATCTGATTTTCCTTGCGTTGGATTTCCTGGAAGGAAATGCCTTTGGCATGATTGATATGAGTTTTGATTTTGTGGAGGATATTTTTTAGTTTCCAACTGTCTGAGACCCTGTCTGTCATGTGCCCTTGTTGAAGTTTTCAACAGATTTGTGTAGCCACCATCGAGTCTTCTTCCACAATTAATGGTCAAAAATTATGATCAAGAGCAATATCTAAACCGTGTTCCAATGATTGAAGTTCAACAGAATTGTTGGTTGAGTATCCTAGGTTACCTTCATAAAGCCATAATATTTTCCCATTTTGATTCTTGAAGTCTCTCCCAAAGCCAGAGTTTCTAGGATTTCCCTTAGCAGCGTCGTCATAATTAAGCTTAATGAAGCCCATCTCCGGGGGATGCCAAGCCGGAGCATCAGTCTGAGGGAGGGGATGGAGAGGGGTTATGGGAGAGGGGGAGAGAGAGAGTTTTAGCAACTAGATGATACGACAATCCTCCAGGGAGGTGTTGGAGGGAGAGGAGGAGTGAAGAAGGCCTACCGATTCCCTGATGTTTTGCTTGATGGAAGATATTAGCTCTTCTTTGGGTCAAAGAAGATTTTTGAAAGTTCTGGAATTCCTTTCCTTCCAAAGGTACCAGAAAATGATACCCAGTAAAAGGGGCGATGCACGATTAATCTATGGATGAGAGGAGTATGAGGAGCATCAGTGCTCAATGACTAAAAGAATGGAGGAAGGGTCTTTGTCATTGGTTTTGAAGATCAAGGAGTTCTAGTTCCATATGTTTGAGGTAAAGGAACATTCATTAAGTAAGTGATTAGTGGTTGCCCCCTCAATTTTGCATATAGTACGTATGGAGTGCTCAATGAAGCCCTTCTTTTGAAGCGTGTCCCAAGTGAGGATTTTCCTTTGCAGGATGAGCCAAAGAAATATGGTGATTTTTGGCCAGTGGCGAATAGCCCATAGGTCTTTCCATTTACATTCAGGGGGGATGGGATTAGGGGAGATCACATAGCGATAATATTTCTCAAGGTTAAATTGGCCTACTGGGTTCTTCCCCATCTTAGTTTATCCATTTATTCCATCCTTTGAATCTGTCTCATAGTGAGCACTTCGGAGAGATTAATCCAGGCTAGCTGATAGGTGTGGTAGTCCCTATTGTAGCTCCTAGATACAACCTTGATTTGCAAAATAACAGTGCCTAGGACATCTTAAAATCAGAGGTTAAATGTGGGAAATTGTACAAATGCCTCTGACAAAATATGGCCCAATAGGATAATGGTTTTGGTGGTTCAAGAATAGAGACAACCATTTGAGCCTAATTCATGTGAATTCCCCAAATAGTGAGAGGGCTCAGGAGGCTATGAGGCTAATGGCTTTTAGTTGGGCTAAGTATAAAACAACGAGTAGAAGATTTAAAATGTGCAGAGGCGGTGAGGAAGAACAGAGAATGAACCCACAAGAGATAGGCTTAAGAGATTTAAGAATATGTCCCCCAGTGACCTCAGAGGAAGTGGATATGAATGACATATGGGTAACAACAGAGGTTCGTAGAGCGCAAATTAAGGGATGAGCGTTAACACCTAAGCGTTATTAAAAAATGAATTCATGAGTAAAATTGTAGACTACCAGGAGCTATATTACACGGACCTTCAAAGCAGCATAGCATGATATATGATTATACATAAAAAGAGATTACTGATAACAGAGGAAAATGGATACATACTACTCATTTCTCCATCTAGAATCCAAATAACAACATTGTACTATATTAAGTTCAAACAACTCTCCAAAATATGTATCTCAGAGCACAGGGAGCACAATCATACAAACTACAACAAAATTCTTCCAAGATTCCAGAACCCTACTTTCATATTATAAATTACCATATATAGAGTTTCCCTGGAGAGTCTATGGTACTTAATCATGTTAAAAAATTATATATTACAGAGAAATGCAACACATAAAATATGTGGAAACGCAAACACAGAAAACATATAAAACCAAAGAGACGTAGATATACGTGGTTCACCCAATTTGGACTATGACCACCTCGAACAGCCAATCCTTCCTTTCTATTATCCAGAAAAGTGAAGAGACACAACCTACAGTAGATCCGCTGTAATATCCTATATTCTCTCTCACAGTCTCCCTATCTGTTTCTCGCTCTGAGAATACACATATAATACACAGCCGCAATACAATACCCTCATACAAAACGAGGGGTTTCCTTATAGGGCAGAAAATGCTAAATCAAACATAAATTCTACCGTCAGATCATCTGCCTAATGAACGGCCCAGATTGACTAGAAATTACAATACTTTTACAAGGAAATTCTAATCTATTTTTAGCTTCGAGGGCGCTACCCCAGAAACCCCCCGCCTGGGGTGGCTCCATAAAGTTGCATTCGCCCCCCCTAGACCCACTAGCCAGTGTTTAATTATGGGTGGAGTTGCTGCCCCATTAATAATAGGGGTCCAACACTATGATACAAAATAAAGAATATAATCAGGCTCCACACCCAACAATCGCCCACTTGGAGACTAATTGTAGCAACTCCACCGTTGCTTCATTTGTTGGACAATGAATCTTATTTTGACCTAGTTATTTCTCATCTCCATAATCATACTTGAATACTAATTGAAACTGATCATAATCTTGGTTTCTCCCTGGTTACAAATTTTGTTACCATATCTATAGGATTTTGGCTAGTTTGTATCTTTTCCAACTTCAACTGTCCATCTTCCAACACTGACCGTATGAAATGGTACTTGAGCTGTATGTGTTTAGTCCTGGATTGAAATGCTAAGTTCTTTGCAAGATGAATGGCACTTTGGCTATCACTGTATAACGTGCCCATATCATGCTTCTTGCCCAATTCATCCATAAAACTGTGTAACCAAATCATTTCTTTACTAGCCTCTGTAGCAACCATGTACTCCACTTCTGTTGTTGAAAGTGCAACAACACTTTGGATTTTTGAAACCCAACTGACAGTTGTTCCTCCTATAGTAAATACATACCTTATAGTGCTCCTCATGTTATCTCTATCACCTGCCATATCTACATCAACATATCCCTGTAGAGCAATGTTTGAACTGCCAAAGCATAATGCTTGAATTGTGGTATCTCTCAAATATCTAAGATTCCATTTCATTTCCATCCAATGTTATATTCCTGGATTTTTCATGTACCTGCTTACAAATCCCACTGCATGTGCAATACTAGGCCTTGTGCAAACCATTTCATACATTAAGCCTCCAATTGTTGATGCATATGGAACTTTAGACATATAATCCATTTATTCTTGGGTCTTGGGGAACATCTCCTTACTAATTTTGAAATGGCTAGCAAAAGGTGTGCTAACTGGTTTTGCATTCTGCATATTAAATATTTTCAACACCTTTTGTATGTACTCATTCTGAGACAATGTTAATTTTTTATTTTTCTTGTCTCTAGTTATTCTCATACCAAGGATTTGTTTTGTAGCTCCCAAATCCTTCATTGCAAATGAATTTTCCAATTTTCTTTTAAGCACATTTATTCTCTGCATGCTATACCCTACAACAAGAATTTCATCTATATAAAATAACAATATAGTATAGCTACCATCATTTTTATTTTTCAGATAAACACAATGATCAGAGTGACATCTAGTATAACCTTTTTTAGACATAAACCTGTCAAATTTTAGATACCACTACCTTGGAGCCAATTTTAAGCCATACAAGCTCTTATTTAACCTGTACACTAATTTTTCTTCCCCTTTGACCTCATATCTTTCTGGCTGTTGCATATAGATCTCTTCCTCCAAATATCCATGGAGATATGTTGTCTATACATATAACTGTTCAAGATGCAAATCTTCTGCTGCTACAAGACTTAAAATAGTTCTGATTGAAGTCATCTTAACAACAGGAGAAAAGATTTCATCAAAATAATTACCTTTATTCTGTACAAACCCCTTCACCACAAGTCTAGCTTTTTACCTTTGTTTTCCTCCATCTTCTTCCTTCAGCCTGTAAACCCATTTATTCTGTAATTTTGTTTTACCTGTAGGAAACCTAAGTAAGTCCCAAGTCTGGTTATGTATTAAGGAGTCCATCTCTTCTTTCATGGCTAACTCCCACTTCTTCTTGGTTTCAACCTGCATTTCTTCTTCATATCATTTAGGTTCACCAGAATTAGTCAACAATAAATAATATAATGAAGGAGAGTATCGTTCATGGGGTCTACTTATCCTGGTAGATCTTCTGACACCACTTTCAGGTGTTTGAGGTGCTTGTTGCTATTATGGTGGTTTATGTTGTTGTGGCTGTTGAATATTATTATTTTCAGGCGCCTTTACTTTTTCCATGATCTCATCAAGGGCTGTGTATTCTTTGTTTTATTTTTCTTGTTTATTTTCCTGCAACTGATTCTTATACAAGACCTTTTCATTGAATATTACATCTTTGATCCTAATGATTTTGTGATTTTCATAATCATATAAGCGATAACCAAAATCATTAACACCATATCCAATAAAGGTACATTTCTTTGATTTTGTCTCAATATTTTTTCTATTTTATTTATTAATATGTGCAAAGGCCTCATAACCAAAAGGATTTAAAAAATAGTAGTTTACCTTTTTACTTGTCTATGCCTCCTCTGGAATACCACCATCCAAGGAATTTGAAGGCCCTTTGTTTATTATATAAACAACAATATCTACAACATATACCCAAAATTGTAAGGGAAATCTTGTATGCAATCTCATGCACCTTGAACGCTCCATTATTGTTTTGTCCATCCTTTCTGACACACCATTTTCTTATGGTGTTCTTGGAACTGTCTTATCTCTGTGAATTCCATGCTCTGAACAGTACCCATCAAACTCTTTGCTGCAATACTCACCTCCATTGTTTGATCTGGGACACTTCAACTTCTTTCTTATCTCAATCTCAACCAAAGCTTTCCATTTCTTGAAAGTATCAAATACATCATATTTATTCTGAATACAATAAATCCAAAATTTTCTAGTTGCATCATCAATAAAAGTAACATAATAACGAGAGCCACTGAGAGATGATACCTGAGCAGGTCCCCATACATCTATATGCACAAGATCTAATTTCTCTCTCTTATTTTCTTTCCCAACTCCAAGAAATATTACTCTCTTTTTCTTTCCATAAATGTAATTCTCACAGAAATCCAAATCAATATTCTTCAAACCTGGCAACAAATTTCTTGAGTGAATTAGAATCTTCATCCCCTTCTCACTCATGTGTCAGAGCATATGATGCCATAATGTTGTAGCTGCTCCTTTGGAAGTTAAATAATTAACACAGTTATAAATACCATTGCATAAATATAATGTACCAACCTTTTCTCCTTTTGCTATTACTAGGGATCCTTTGGTGACCTTCCAAGTTTTATCTGTGAAAGTTGTCACACAGCCTTCACCACCTAACTGCCCTGTTGAAATCAGATTTTTCTTCATATGTGGAACATGCCTTACCTCCTTTAATAACCATTGGTTTCTGTTTCTTATATTTTATAAGAACTTTACCCATTCCAAAAATTTTACAGGGTTTATCATCACCCAAATGAACGTGTTGAAAATCTCCTTGAACATAGTCATGAAAATATTTCTTATCAGGTGTGGCATGGAATGAGGCCCCTGAATCTACCACCCAATAATTAGTATCATTTTTGAAAGAAAGAATCAAAGCATCTTGTAAAATATCATTTCTTCATGATTGTTTTCTTGTTGTGCGTCTCCTTCTTTTCCCTTCCGAGATCTAAAGTCTTTCTTCAGGTGTCCTTTCTTTCCACATTTCCATTACACTATCCCCGATCTGGACTTGGATCTACCATTATTTTATTTACTATGATATCCTGAGCTCTTTCCTCTTTCTATTTTTCTTCCCCTAGACTCTGCACTTAAAGCATTACCCGATGTCTCACCGGAGCATTTCCATCGCATTTCCTCACTAAGGATAGCACCGACAACATTATCAAACTTTAAAGTACTAGATATAGAGACAAAGTTACTAATGGACATAACTAAACCATTCCAACTTTCTGGCAATGAGCACAGAAATAATAGATCCCTAACTTCATCATCAAAGTTTACCCCTTCCGAACTTAACTGACTGGTAATTGTATTAAAATCATTTAAATGGTCTACAACAGATCCACCTTCCGACATCTTCATATTAAATAAACGTTTCACAAGAAATATCTTATTTGAGGCCGAGGGATTTTCATATAGTTTTTCCAATGCCTTAATCAAACCATCTATTGTTGTTTCCTTCGAAATATTGAAGGATACCGGTGCCACAAGGCACAACTGTACTATTCCAAGTCCCTTTCTATCGAGAATCTCCCATTCTGCATCTATCATAGTCATTGGCTTCCTTGTTTTTCTGCTCAATGGTAGGTATAGATCTTTCTAATACAGATAATACTCCATCTGCATATTCCACAACAAGAAGTTTTGTCTCTTAAATTTCTCGACCCTAAACTTACCATCTTCCGCCATTGCTCCCACTCAAACCAGGAACTCTTCTTTCCTGTGAGTTTATCAGCCAAATAGACCTTCGACTATGATACTAGTTGTTATAAAATTATATATTACAGAGAAATGAAACACATTAAATATGTGGAAACACAAACACAGAAAACATATAAAACCAGAGAGACACATATATACTTGGTTCAAGCAATTTGGGCTACGTCCACCCCGAACAGCGAGTCCTTCCTTTCTATTATCCAACAAAATGAAGAGACACAACCTACAGTGGATCCGCTATAATATCCTTTGTTCTCTCTCATAGTCTCTTTATTTGTTTCTCGCTCTGAGAATAAACATACAATACACAGCCGCACTACAATACCCTCATACAAAACGAGGGGTTGCCTTCTAGGGCAGAAAAACCTAAATTAAACATAACTTCTACCGTCATATCATCTGCCTAATGAACATCCCAAATTGACTAGAAATTACAATACTTTTACAAGCCAATTTTACATATGTTTTTAGCTTCAAGGGCGCTACCCCAAAAACCCCCCGCCAAGGGGCACTCCATAAAGTCGTAGTCGCCCCCCTTAGACCCCCCAACCAACGTTTAATTATGGGTGACATTACCGCCCCTTTAACAACAAGGGTCCAACATTGTGATACAAAATAAAGAAGATAATCAGGCTCCAAACCCAACAGATCATTTATGATCGACCCATATCTATGAAATCAAAACATGCTACCTAACTTGCAGAGCGTACATTGAGAAATTACTTCTATACTGAGAGAATTAAAATAGGAATGGGGTGAAATTGAGATTTCACCACCAAAATCATCAAAATTAAACCGAAAACAGAAAGGACACAGTCTCCCATTGAGGCTAATAATGGGAGCCTTCAATATGGTATGGCGAGGAGAAGTCATAGGTCTACAGGCTGACTGTCATTTTACGATTCTGTTTATTGCCTATAGACCCCCACTCCCTCAGACTGGTGATTTCCATTTAATCCATTATGAAGAGGTCAGTCGTACTGAGCACACCTGATTCTTTAGCATATATCTCCTGAGCAAACCGCATAAGATACAACTGTATGTTCTGCCTCAAAAGCCCATGCGGTGTTTTGAATTGCACTAATGAGAACTGGATTTCGGAGGGGGTCGCCAGTGGTAAGTAGTATCGAAGAAGGGAGGTGCGAAATGACTAGAGGATGACACATGGAGGAGTGGGCAGTAATTAATACCACCCATTTTGGACCCCCTCCCCATGGTTAAAGTTTGAAAGCTACGGGGGGTGTGAAATGAAACAAGGATTGTCAGATGCATTGGGGTGAAGCTGAGTTGACAGAGAGATGCAGAGGGCTTAGCGGTGATGAGATGTGTGACCATGAATGAGAATGGAAGGAGTGATGGTGGGGCCCAACCGCATCAAAATCGTAACCCTTTATCATGAAGCAGTAAAGGTGAACTCTAAAATGTGCGATGTGTGAATGCAGGGAGAAGGTAAGTGACGTGGAGGGAAGGTCGGACCGGACTGCATCACAAATCACAAATTTTAAGTTTTAAGTATAGCAGTGAGGGTTTAAAATCTAAAACTTGTGAAGTGTGGGGAGAGGGACACACCCGCATCGCTCATCGCAAAATTTAGCATTTGGGAAATAAGGTAAACACTTAAAACCGCGAAGTGCGATTTGCGCTGATTTGAGGATGATGTGTCAGGGAGAAGTGGAGCCCACTGCAATAGGCGGGGTTTATCAATCATCAAATGTTTTATGCAGTAAGGAAAGGCTTTATGATGTTGTATATGATATGTGATATGTATTGGAAATGACTATGAAGTGGCGGTCGGAGCTGTTGTGGTGGGCTATCCGTCGCTTCACAAGTTAAACCAAATAGATTGCAGGCATTTCAAAGGTAAGTTGAAACAAATGTGATGTGGTACATCACAAGTTGGCGATTGCAGTCTTTAAGTTTTAGTTGCGATGTGAAAGGTTTATAATATGTGATCTATGATGGAGGGTGGGGAAGAAAGAGTGACATGGAGGGATGGTCCCACTTTAATCACAATCGGTGAATAAGGAAGTGGATGGTAAACGAAACCAATGATATAGTGACGAAAGAAGGTAAAGTAGAAAAATGAGGAGAAAAGGCAGAAAAGTTAAGGTTTAGTGATTTTCAAAGGAAATAGAATGAAAAGGGGCATGACAAGTGGCTGGGTCCCACTGCCATAGCACATTGCACTTTGGTATTTTTAACTTTTACACTTTGCGCCTATCTTGCAACACTTGCACTCTGCGACTTCTGTCGTTTATCGATGCTCGGATCAACGGTCCTCACTGCTCCCCTTGTTGTGGTTTTTCAACCTTGTCTCTTTGGTTGTGCCCGTTCATTTCTTATTTGTTCATGGAATACTTGCCTTGCATTCATGACTATATCTCCTTTAGCATTGACAACTCGACCTGAACGCGTGCACAAATTGACCTAACCTCACTCAAGACTCTGCCCTTATTGTTTTTCTGTCTTAACTGTTTCTCTGCGACCTTTGTCTTCACTAATGGTAACTGATTCTCTGCCTCTGCCTTGTGATTTCCTTATAGAGATGACTTCTCCATGTTATGTGCAGTCACAGGCCAACAGTCCCAGTCTGAGACAGTCAGCCAATCCCTCCAACTCTTATTTTCATTGTTGTCCTTCCTATAGTGTTTCACCAGGATTTTATTTTTATTCTGCATGTGAGTTTTTATCTATTCATGGGGCATTTTTTTCATTCATCCTCCAAGAATAAAGAAGTTTCTCCATTACCAATTTCTCAAAAAAAAAATGATCTTGGATAATTTTCCTATTTTCCCATTCTTGATTCCACGTTGTTGAGCCTTTGATGGTTCCGTTTAAGTGGATGAGATCTTCCTGGCTATGTGTGAGAGCATATTTGGCTTCCAAAGAGTGGTACGGGAGGAGTGGTGGTTGGTGATCCATCTCCACCATGTCTTAGCCCCTAAAGCTTTGCCCATTTTCTCTAGATCTCTGAGACCCAAGCCTCCTTCATGCTTTACCCTGCAGACTTTATCCCAGGCCATGAGGGCCCATTTACTGTCGTCCTTGTTTCCTTTCCAAAGGAAAATTATTTGGATATTTCGAAGATGGTAGGGGATCGTTTTGGGGGTAGACAGGGTGGAGTATTGGTAGAGTGGAATGGCTTGCAAGAATGACTTGACAAGTACTAGATGGCCAACGAAATTGAGAGTTTTGAAGGTCCATTTGTTTAGATTTTTCTCCAGCTGAGTTGTGATATTTTCCCAATTGGATTTAATGAGGGGTTTTTCCAAGAGGGACCCCAGGTACTGGAAGGGAAGGAGATGGGTGAAAAATCTAGAATTCATGCAATGTTTTGCTAGGTGGTAGGTGGGGTGTTCAGAAAGAACAATTTAGATTTTTCCACACTGATGGTCGTGCCCGAGGCCTCCGAGAAATCAGATAATATGGATTTAAAGGCCAAAGATTCTTTGACAGTAAAGGGTGCCCATGATTAGGGTGTCATCAATGAATTGTTGATGAGTGGAGGTGGGGGCATATGGGTAAAGTTTGATGTCAGAGATGGAGTTTAGGGAAGAGGATGCAGAGATGGAACAACTTAAGCCTTCATCCAAGATGAAAATGATCAAGGGAGAAAGGGGGTGGCCTTGCCTAATGCCACAGGTAGGGGAAATGATTTAGGATGGAGAGCCATTGAGCATATTGGAGAAAAATGCACCTGTTACCATCGCCATGATCCATTTGATGCAGCCTTTGTTGAAGCTGAAAGCCTACAGGATTTTCCTGATGTATTCCCAGTTAATTGTTTTGAAGGCTTTGGACATGTCCCATTGTATTAGCATACTTGTTTCTTCTGGATTTTGAGAGAGTGAATTATCTCCTGGGAAAGGATGATGTTGTCCAGTATTTGTATGCCTTCTACGTACCCCATTTTGTGCTGGTAGATGAGGAGAGGGAGTATGGTTTTGATGCGATTGGATAGGACCTTATAGATGATCTTATAGATTACATTGCAAAGAGAAATGGGCCAGAACTTGTCGGGAGATTCTGCGTCTTTGGATTTTGGAATCAAGGTGAGGAAGGTGGCATTTAGAGAGTTTAGGAGTGATTTTTGAATGTGGGATTCTTCCATAAGATCATGGATCTTCGATTTCATCAAAGGCCAAAATGATTTGTAGAAATTAGCGGTGAAGCCATCTGGACCTGGAGCCTTTCCATTGGGTATGGACAAGATCACCTCCTCAACTAATTGCATGGTGAATTTTCTGAGCAGCATTTGGTTGTGTTCCTGGGTTAGGATGGAGGGGATATGGTCTGTAATTATTTTTAATACTTCAGACCTGTTTTAATTGGTTTCACCAAGGAGTGAGGAAAAGTAATGGTTGAGTTCCTCTTCCATCTCCACATGAGTGTGTATGATGGCTCCTTGCTTGTTTTTAGGCTCAAAATTCTATTGTGTTTCTTGTGCTAGATCATGGATCAATGGAAGAAGGCAGTATTTTTCTCCCCACATTTTAACCAGCTAATGCATGATTTCTGTTGCCATAGTTTTTCCTCTTCAGTGGCCCTTTCCTCCCATCTATTCTATAGATTTATTTCCTCCATTTTCCTCTACTCGGTAAGGCCATTGTTTATCATTTGCTGTTGTAGGGCTTCTTTCTTGAGCTCTATTAAATTTTTTCCGTGATGATATTTCCAAATTTTTTCTTGTTCCAAGTCCTTATCTTTGTTTAGATGTGCTTTAATTTTCGTTGGAACTGGTACATTTTGTTTCCATGCTTGGATTTAGGGATCTCCCACCATTCTTTCATTTTTCCCATGAATTATGGGTGATCAATTCAAAATGCTTCAAATCTGAAGGGCTTATTTTCGGGTATTCCAGAAATTGGACCGATAGGGAAATGGGCTAGTGATCAGAGCCTCCCAAAGGAAAATTCTATCTTTTGTTTCCCAAGAGGTAAGGTAGATTTCTATAGAAAGGAGGAATGGATCCAAATTTGATGATATTTTCCTTTTTCCACCCCTCCTATTGTTTCATGTGAAGGAGTCATTGTTGGTGGGGATATCTATAAGTCTCAGACCATCTATCGTGGATCTGAAGGTCTCTGAGTCTTTGTCCATTTTTCTAAGACCTTTTTTTTCCTTCAGATTGATCACCATGTTAAATTCCCCTGTGATGATCTTATAAGGATGGTGGAGAGATTTTTTATAGTTTTCTTAGTCTATTTAGTGGATCTATTATTTCAGTTGTGATATGGGGTGCATAAAAATTAGTTACACACAGACTGTCTTTGGATCCCATGATTTTCAAGACCGTGGTGAGTATGTGTCTCGTGGTTGCAGAGTTAATGAGCTCAAAAAGGGAGTTTTTCCAAAGAGTGGTTATGCCTCATGTGCAACCTATAGTCGAGATTGTTGCATAGTTGTATTGATTGAAGAAGGATTTCTTGATAATATACATGTTTTCTAAGTCACTCTTGGTCTCTTGGATCAACATGATGTCTGGTTTTTCCTTTGCTATTATGTTTTTTAGGATGCTTCCTGGTTGGTTTCCTGTCACGCTTCCTTTTGGGACCTTTGGTGAAGTATTTTTCTATACTTATGTTGGCTAGGATGTCTCTTCCTGCTTCAGTGCCCGTTGGGTTTTGTTCTGAGATTTTTAGCATGCTTTCTTGTAGTAGGAAAGCCTCTTCGATTTCTTGGATTTGATCTAATGGGATGGCATCAATGCCATTTTTTGCCATTCTTTTGAAATTTTTTGGAGTTTGACACCTTCTAGAACCTCTTCTATCGCATGTTCCTCTGGGATAGGTGTTTCATGTTCCTAACCTTGCTATTTTTCTGTCATGTTGCATTCTTGGATTTCAACGTGTCGGGAGGTGTTTTCAGTGGACTGTTCTGGCTGTGGCTATTGTTTTGTCCCATTATTGTGATGAATTTGTTCTTCTTATGTGGATTTTAGGACTTCGAATGTATTGTGTTTCGATACCTTGTTTTGATCTTTCTTTGTATTTTCCTTTTTCCCCTATTTGTTTATGTTTCCTATGTGGGTGAATCTTTTCTCGTCCTTCTTCTTGCTTATTTTCACTTTGGTTGCTATTTTCTTATTTTGTGGGCATTCTCGAAAGAGGTTTCCATGCTCATGGAATTTTCGACATCGAAATGGTATATTCTCATAGTCAATGATTTGCGTCCAGATGTCGTCTCTATAGTTGATTCTTATAGCTTCTAGTAGAGCCCCTAAAACATTATAGTAGATGCATATTCAACCATAGGATATATAGTCCCCATTTATGGTGCCTTCATACATTTGGATATACTCTCCCAATTTGTCTCCTATGGCTTTCAGGAAGGAGGGATCCCAGTAGTTAGTAGGCAGAGAGCATACTCAAACCTGTACTTGAACCTTTGTAAATTCATCTTTTTTCAAGTGTGAAGTTCTCCTTCCAAGAGCTCATATACATATCGGCTGAGTTGAAGAAGTAGGGGCATCCTTCAAATATTCGGTCACGATCTTCCAAGAGGCAAAAAATGATTGTGAAAAATCCTTTGGAGCTGAGTTGCAGGTTGATTTTTCCTTTTGGTTTCCATTTTTATTGGATCCATCCTTTAATGGATTTCTCCATTGGCCAGATTCCAATAATTTTTCATATTATGGCATGTTACTGCATATATTCTCTGTAGACTCTTATGTCTTGATCTTAAATTATTACTTCTGGTATTTTCTGGGCCTTTAGATGGCATGCACTTGCTTTCTTGAGTACCTGTGGTGGACTCAAATCAATGTTATCACCTTCTTTGGTTACATTTACTTTTTCTGGGGCAGTAGTGTTCGCATCGTGGTACTTTGATGTAGTGGCATTATTTTTTTATTTGTGTTGATTTCTGTCAGATTTGTAGTGGTGAGGTCAAGGCTAGAAAAATTGGAGCTGTGAGTGAAGCGGGTGAAGAAGGAAGAAGCATCGAGCTTAAGCAAGCTTCCAGCCACCAAGTATTTGAACAAGGAGCTCGAATCTCTGGCGAATAACACCTCTAGGGGTCCACTAGGGGAGCCCATGTAGGGCCAGCAATGGCAGAGACCTTAAGGCACTGCAGGGGCTGCTGAGTGTGAGAGAATTTTGATTATTGATATTTTTTATACTTAATGTGATGAATGAATTATATCCCAATCAATCTCTTAAATAGCTAATGAATCAGCAAATGGTTTTTCTGATCGCGGAATGTGAATGTATTTAACATAATTAAATGATCTTTGTAAAAAACTCACCCTTAAAAATAAGTGATATAAATATGGATCTCTGACACGATATATTTTATTCAACTAAGAAACCACCAGTTGTGAGTCCAAGTACACTACTAACAAACCAACACCAAGAGATATTGCTTCAGATAGTAGATTGACCACAACAGTATATTCTGCCACATTGTTCGAAGCAGGACCAATACATATGCCCTTGAGACTAGCAATTGACCGGATGGATAGTAGATTACCCAATCTGCGAAAGCAAGATTCCGGGTATGTCGACTAGCACCATCTGTAAATCCAAAATGAATCATATCAGCCATAGATACCTGCCAATGCAGATTAAAAATATCAACGTCACAACAAAATTTATTGACAGATATGAAAAAAAATACAATGTACAAACCAAAGAAAATGCTAGGCAGAAGCCTAGGCATAATACTTCTTAAGATAGAGCTCATTTCTGGGCTTCCCCAGCTCGTTTACGTCAAATTCAACCAAATCATAAGCTCCATTTTTAAGGACTCTTTTGAAAATTAAAGGATCACATGGATTTAAATTTCCCTACCCCCAAGGCATCCTTGTCTTGATCATAGACCAAAACGAGGCCACCTTCACAAAAATCCCTAGGTTTTACAGCCTTATCATATTGAACCTTCACTCTTTTCATATGGGCCTCATTAATCATAGTTTCATCTCGAAGCTTCTCGTCGAGACGTTCCAGAAAAACAAGGACTTCTTCAAGAATTGAAGTGTCTGGAATAATCTCAACATCTAGCTTAAGGGAAAGAATCTCACGCTCAACAGGGAATATTGATTCCAAGTTGTAAAACCAATTGGAAAGAAGTGAACCTGGTTGTCGTCTTAACTAAAATTTGGTAAGCCCAAATCGCAGGGTACAACATGACATGCCAATTGGATCTATATTTATTGATATACCTTTGAAAGATAACTTTCAAGGATTTATTCATGACTTCCACTTTCCCATTGGCCTGAGGATAATAAGGAGATGAATTCTCTTGCGCGGAAACCTAATTATGAGCCAAATCAACCATCCTGGAGTTCTGAAAATGATTTCCATGGTCAGTGACAATCTCTTTGGGAATACCAAAGAAATAAATGACTTGATTGAACAAAAACAAGGTTGTTGTTTTACCATCGTTCGCAAAAGTAGGCATAGCCTTGGCCCACTTCGTGAAGTAGTCCACTGCTACAATAATGTACTTATTACCCTTCACCGAAGGTAGGTTACAAGTAGTAAAATAAATTCCCCACTTGTTGAATGGACCAAAAGTGATAACAGGAAAGAAAACAGATGGATGAGTGCACATCTTTCGAGTAGAAACTTGACAAGGATGACATTTTTTATCGCCTCAACACAATATTTAAAAATCAAGGGCCAAAAATATCCGGTACGCAAAATACTTTGAACTCTAGCAAGCCCAGATAAATGACCACCACAAGCTCCATTGTGGCAATCATTCAGCACAACCTCAGCTTCTTCAAGAGTTAAGCAACATCTAAGGATTGAATCAACCCCGCAATGATACATAGTGTCACCGATGATAAGATAGTTTTTCGCCAAGTGACGCAATTTTATACACTCATCCTTTGAAAAAGCGAGGGGAAACTTCAAAGCCTCGAGATAGACAATAATATATCCATACCAAGGATCTTGGGAAGAAATGAGGAAAATATGTTCATCAGGGAACGAGTCCTCATAAATAATCTCTTCTCCACAAGGAAACTTAGTGATCAACTTCGAAAACACCAATGATTTCTTGGATTTGGCAGATAGGAACTCGAGATCGAATTATTGTAAAATGACAATCCATTTATTGTATTTTCCCCTAATCACTCACCTACTAAGAACAAATTGAAACGGATTGAAATCTCTTAAGACATAAGTTTTTTGAAGTAGGATGTAATGCCTAAGTCACTGGAAAACATGGAGAGCTACCAAAGCTAACTTTTCAATGGGATAATATCGCAATTCAGGACCTACCAAGCCTCATATTAGATAATAAATAACATTCTCACAAAGAGAATCATCCTCGTGAACCAGAACCATACCTATAGTAGATTTTGATGTGGCAAGATACAAAAGGAAGTGTCTGTTATAATTAGGTGGACTCAATAAAGGAGAAGATGTCAATGCCTTTTTCAAATCATCAAATGAGCATTGAGAAAATTCATCCCACAAGAATGGAATTCCTTTTTTCAAAAATCCCATAAACCCTTTCATAACCTCAGCATAGTTAATGATGAATATCCTCAAGAAATTGGCTTTTCCTTGAATACTTTGAAGTTGACGAATAGAAGAAGGGGGAGGCAACTGAAGTATTGCCTCAACCTTGAAGGGATATGCACGAATCGCTTCAGTAGACAAAATTAATCCCAACAACCGACCGAATGTGACAGCGAAAATGCTCTTATTTGGATTCAGCCAGATTTTATAATGTTGACATCTTTCGAAAATCTGTCAAAGGTGAGAAGGATTATCAATTATCTTTTGAGAATGAGCAGCTAAATCATCCAAATAATATTCGATAATGCTGTAGCTCCTATAGAAAGCCTTGAGTTGCAAAATACCAGTGCCTAGGACATCTAAAAAATTAGAGATTGAATGTGAAAAATTGTATAAAATGCCTCTTACAAAATATGGAATAAGAGAACAATGGTTTTGGTGGTTCATGGATAGAGAAGACCTTGGAGTCGATTCATGTGAATTAATTATATTGTGAGAAGGCTCAAGAGGCTGTGAGACTAATGGATTTTAAATGAGACAAGTATAAAACGATGAACATAAATCTTAAAATATGCAGAGGTGTTGAGAGAGAACGGAGAAGGAACCCACGAGAGACTGGCTTCAGAGATTTAAGAATTTATCCCCTATGAACTCAAAGGAAATGAATATGAATGAGATATGGACAACAATAGAGGTTCATGGAGTGTGAATTAAGGGAGTGTAGCAAGCTTAATACATGAGTGTTAACACCTGAGCATTATACAGACACGAATTCATGAATAAAATTGCAGACCACCGACAGCTACATTACACGAACCATCAAAGCAGAATAGCATGAAAGATGATTACACATAAAGAGGAGATTATTGATAACAAAAGAAAACAAACACATATTGCTCATTACTCCATCTGGAATCCAAATCTCAGCTTTTTATTCATATTAAGTTTAAAAAGCTCTCCCAAATACGTGTCTCGGAGCATAAGGAGCACAATTATACAAAACTACAGAAAAATTCTTCAAAATTCCAGAATCCTTCTTTCATCTTAGAACTCACTACATATAGAGTCCCTGGAGGATCTACGGTCTTAATCATTTATGATCAACACATACCTATGAAATCAAAATATCCTACCTAACTTGCAGAGCGTACATCTAGAAATTACTTCTGTATGAAGATAATTAAAACTGGAATGGGTGAAATTGAGATTTCACCATCAAAACATGAAAATCAAACAGTAAAAAGCACAGACGTGGTTGATCGTGGAGGCCAATTATGGGAGCCTTCATACGATATGGAGAGGAGCGGTCGTAGGTGGGCAGGTTGGCTATCATTGTACGATTCCATCTATTAATTGAAAGCCTCCACTCCCTCGGTCTTATGATTTCCACTCAGTCCATCGTGAAGTGGCTAGCTGCACTACACGCACCTGACTCTTTAGTGGAGGACTCCTGGGCAAACTTAATAAACCGCCACTGCAGGTTCCATGCAGAGGCCCATGCTTTATTTGAACTATGAAACGAAAGCCGGTTTCGAAGGGGGTCTTAAGTGGTAAGCAGTATCAGAGAGAGGGGCTGTGAAATGATGAGAGGAAAGCACGTGGAGGAGTGGCAAGTAATATATACCTCCCATTTCATACCCCCACCCTCATGATAAAGTTCGAATGTTTCCAGGAGGCCGAAAGAAGTTAAGGGCCGTTAGATGTAGGTAAGAGGAGTGGGGAAGGAGGAAAGGTGGAGGGTGATTGAAGGTGGAAAGACGTAGCACACGGGTGGGACCCGACTCGACCTATTCCTTCTTTTGCTACCCGAGTCCTTTTCTCATGATTAACCCTTTTTCAAAGAAAAAAAAGGTCAAAAATCACATACCCAGACCTCAAAAATGTTTAAATTTTATTCTGGAGTTGCATCGCATCCATGACTGCATCACATTTCACAAGTTTTGCAATTTTTGATATAAGAAAGGAAATTTGTGGTGCGATACGAAGTGGGAGATGACAAAGGTGGGACTGACTGCATCGCAAATCGCAAACTTTAAGTTTTAGTTATAAGTAGCGGAGGTTTGAAAATCTAAACCTTGCAAAGTGCGGGGAGAGAAGGGTGACGTGGAGGAAGGTGGGACTCACCCACTTCCCGTAGATCACAAAAAATAAGTTTTAACTATAAGCAGAGGTGGTAAACACTAAAAGGAGTGAAGTGCGAAGTGCGGGGGAGAAGGTAAGTGATGTGGCACAAAGGTGAGACCGCAGCCGCAAGTCGCAAATTGCAAATTTCATAATGCGCACAACTAGGTTTTAAGTGTTATTTTTTGCGAAGTGCGAAGTGCGGGGGAGGAAGGGATGACGTATCACGGAGACTGACCCACCTTAATCACAATTGGGGAGATAGGAAAAGCGAAGGAGAAACAATGATATAGTTGTTGGAAATACTGAGAGGGGGGATGAATCAATATTTATTTCAATTAGAGAATTACTTAATCTTCAATTATTATTAGCATTTGTACAATGATAGCAGTAAACAAAAGAAACACAAATGCACACGTTTTTTAAGGTGGAAACCCACTTCGGGACAAAAACCACCTAATGCTTTTTTAATAATTCTTTAATATTCAAATCCAATTGAAAATAAATCTCCAACTTCCTAGAATATAGAAAATCATTCTTCTCTAGATCCCACTGGATGGACGCTCCAATGCCCAATATTCTTCAGTAGTAAACTGAACGGATGCCCCAACACCCAATGAGCTACAACTCACCCTAGCACCACCCTACACCCCTATAGAAGAATAAAAAAATAATGGACTCTCGTACCAGGGAAAATGGTCCACTTTATAATGATATAGAGTGATGTAGAAGAAGAAGACATACTAGACCATAACCCCAACTATGACACAACCAATGATGATTCTAGACCTCCCAACACTACCTCTTAAACTCTTGGCAGATAGACACTTGTACAATTTTTACAATGATGCATTTACAATGACTTAGTACAATGCTACATTTACAATGACTATATGCAGTGTTGCCCACTTGAAGACTTCATGTGGTGAACTTCTTTTTGTTGTTCTACACCTTGGTTTCTACTCTTGTCATGCTACCCTCTGCTGCACCTCGCTTTGCTTTGCTGCCCCAGAAAGTTTGGTCCTTTGCAGCCCTTGACAACACATGATCTAGTTTTTTCTTGCCTTCTAGGAGCTCAATATTGAATCTGGTGTATCTCTGTTATTTCATATTCCCAATATGTTAGTTTTCGTCCTACATTATTACTCTGAGTCTTCTTTCCAATGCCACAGGTTTGATCCAATTTTTATTATTCAAGGGAGAATTATGCCCAATCTCTCACAATGGCCTAATTATGGACTGGTTTAGTAAAGCCAACTTGTACGACATGACACATGTTATTGTTTCTTCATTAGGCTTTGAAATGGATATAGAGAAAACTAAAGCCCATGCAATATCTTCCACTTTTTACAGAATTCCAATCTGATACTCAGAGAGAGAGATATGACAATTTTCCCAAGGTCACTTCTTTGAGATGAATTTCAAGAGCCTACGAAAATACTGACTTCCACAGATAATATCTCCAAAAATATTGCACACTTAGATCTAAAATTTTTACAGGAGATTCCTCAAGAAATAGGCTTCACCTCATAAAAATTTCATCTTTTTAACCTTCGTAGAAAAAATGTTAGAGTGCAAATTCCACGATGACCTGTTTCAGATGGTGAAATCGCTACATAAGGAGGATATGAGGATCACAATTTATATAAATGCTCAGGTTGAGAGGGGCTTCAACAAGTGAATGTGGGAGGGATTTTAGGAGCTTAAAAATTATTATTATTGAATTTTCAATGACGCATGCCACAACCCCATGGGCTTTTAGCCCACTAATTGGGGTTACAAACTTCAAACATGAATATCTCTCAAATCGTGAAGAATTAGATTGCATGCCATATATCAAAGGAAACATCTCGACAAGTAGAAAACATCAAAATAATTATTGACCCATAATATAGTAGTTTTTTAGGTCAAAATTCCCATGCAATACTGGGGTAGCCCCCGGTGCTGCTTGGGTTGACATCAATGACAACCACTGATCAACAATCTCCCCCTTTGGCATTGATGGAAACACAAGTACTCCCCCTGCGAACATGACACCTCTTCCTACAACATTCTCTCCCCATTTGACATCAATGGAAAAGGGTAACTCCCCCTGACACACAACCATCTTGTGGACCTGTACACACTTACACTCCCCCTAACAGACAACCATCCTGGGGACCTGTACACACTTCCAATCCCCCTTTATATTATGATTAAGGAAAATCTAATGAGAAATTGGGAGAATCCCAAGCTTCTAGCAAAGATATTCCAATGCTTCACGAGTATTCTCACGATCATCAATGCTTCCTACCCAATCTACATCTGTAAAGGCACAAATAATGATATTGTTACCCTTGGGATTCCACAAGTCATATTTTGTTGTTCCCTTTAGATATCGAAGAATTATTTTGATGGCAATAAGATGTGATTCTTTTGGTGTTTCTTGGATTCTTGCTGCTTGTCCAACTGCATGCATAGCATCTCGTTGGGAGGCTATTACATATAGAAGACTACCAATCATAGATCTATACAACCTTTGATCCACATCATTAGATGAGTCGTCTATGCTCAATTTGCAACTTGTTACCATCGGAGTAAGGACGGGTTTGCAATATTCCATTTTTAATTTCTTGAGCATTTCCTTGATGTACTTGGCTTGACATATAAATATTCATTTCTCTTGCTGAGATATTTGAAGCCCTAAGAAGTATGTAATCTCACCAAGTAAAGACATCTCGAAATCACTTTACATCTTTGTAGAAAACTTCTTACTTATTTGATCATCATTGCTACCAAATATTATATCATCCTCTTTAGCAATTAGACGTGATTTAGTTGCTTCATCCAAAACATATGTCGTTTGGAGCTTGACTTGCTATAGCCACAATTTCACCATACCTGCCTTTCCTGATTTCACATTTTGTGGAGTTGAATAGTATTGTGTGTCCTTGATCACACATTTTTCCAACACTAAGTAGATTGTGATTCATGTTTTCAACCAATAGAAAATTCTTGGCTAGAGAATCTTTTCTTCCGAGAGTGATGGTACCTGATCCTATAACATTTGAAGATCCATCGTTTCCAAAGGACACGGTTCCATCCTTCTTCTTTTTCATAGATACAAATTTCTTCCTATCTCCAATCATATGTGTTGAGAAACTACTATCAACATACCACACATCTTTGTTGCTTTTAGCCTTGAGAGCGAGAGCAAAATTATCTGTCTTCTTCTTCTTCCATGTTCGTTTGTTTGTTGGCTTCGAAGATTCTTCTGGAGGATTTTAAGTCTGCAGTCTCTGGCTATGTGTCCAAAGTTTCAACATTTGTAGCATTCAATATTATTTCTTAAATGTTCAAATCTATTGATGTTTCATTGAGCCCTAGGAGGTTCATATTTGATAGATCTCCTAGAATTGTATTGGTTGCTAGGGTACGTGCGACATTCTACAATTTCATTAACAAATTTTCCACATGAATAACAATAGCCATAAAAAATATGTTGGTACCTGGATGGAAATCTTCATCGAGGAATGGTTTTCCAAGGTTGTTCTTGCGAACCTTGTCCAATGAAGTGTACATGCATGTCAAATCTCATAGGTTCATTGTATTTTGTTGTAGAAGATCATATTTTGTTGTAGAAGATCATGCTTCTTCTTCTTTGTAACCGAGGCCAGTTCTGTCATTGTAATATCGTTGATTGTTGATGAGTTCTTCCAATGCCCTTGAGATGTTGGCATAGTTTTGGATATTTTTCCCCTTTTCACTTCCTTACGCAGCAAGACTACTTCGGCTTCTAATTATCCCTTTCATGGTTGCTTTATTCCAACTTCTTTTGAAGTGACTCTTCAATGCATTTTTGTTCTTCAACTTCAATTTTGAGACCTTGAAATTGTTCTTCAAGAGTATTGGAATGGATCTTCTCAGCCTTGAGCTCTTTTATAAGCTTGATTTCTTCCTTAGAAAATTATTCTATGGTTAACCCTTCTTCTTCCTTGTTTAATACCTCTTGTTTATTGTGCTTGGCCATAAAAAATACTCTCTCATTGGCTTCTTCTTCATTGTCGTTGTCTTCATCGGATGATGAGCTATCTTCTTTAGAGAGAAAGTTCCTTTTGGATCCTTGCTTGTTGAATTTATAAAAGCCTTTATTTCCTTTTGAGTTGCCATCACTTCTGTTCGGACATTTTGATGCAAAATTCCCAACCTCACCACAACCGAAACATATCAATGGAAGTTTACCTTTGAATTTTCCCTTACCAATTTTCAGTTTTCTCATAAAGTAAGCATATTTTTCGTCTAAAAGACCTTCTTCATCATCTCCCTTTTCTTCACACTTGCAGGTGCATGTATTTTCAATTGAAGGTTGTTTTCCCTTATTGGTTTTCTTAGATGCAACGAACGCAGTTTCTAGATGTGAAGTACCCTCTTCTTTATCAAGACTCATTTCATATGCTATGAGAACTCCATGTAATTCCTCTTTGCTGAGTTTGTCCGTATTTGCACTATATTCTAAGATAGATACCTTTGGGTTGAATTTCCCTAGTAATGTTCTAAGAATCTTTCGTATAATAGTCTTCTCATCAACTGGATCTCCCAATCCTTCCAGAGTATTGGTTATTTCATCAACGTATTGGAAGTATGCAGCAATGTTGCAATCTTGTTTCATTCTTAGTTGCTCAAATTTTTCTCTATAGATTTGAAGCTTTGCTTCTTTGACATTTCAGTCACCTGCATATATATTCTAAAGCTTGTCCCATACATTTTTGGCAGTTTTACAACCCAACACCTTATGATAAATAGATTCAATAAGTCAACTGATAATAATATTCTTTTCCTTTGCATCATTTACCAAATTCTTCTTACCTTGTTCATCCGCGGTTGATGTAAATCCATTTTGAACAGCGTCCCATAATTCGTAACCTTGCGCCAAGAGATAGACCTCCATTCTTCCTTTCCAGAGTGCATAATTATTTTCATTGAACAGAGGTACAAAATTCTTGGTATGCTCCATGACCTCCTTCCAGCTATTAAACTGCTATTGAAGGAACCAAGCTTTAAAAAAAATTGTTGGAAATACTGAGAGGGGGGGTGAATCAATATTTCTTTCAATTAGAGCATTAGTTAATCTTGAATTATTATCAGATTTTGTAAAATGATAGCAGTAAACAAAAGAAACACAAATGCACATAGTTTTTAAGGTGGAAACCCACTTCGGGACAAAAACCACCTAATGCTTTTCTAATAATTCTTTACGATTCAACTACAATTTAAAATAAAGCTCCAACTTCCTAGAATCTAGAAAATAATTCTTCTCCAACTCCCACTAGATGGATGCTCCAACGCTTGATATTATTCAGTAGTCAACTGAACGGATTCCCCAACACCCAATGAGCTACAACTCACCCTAGCACCACCCTACCACCCTATAGAAGAATAAAACTAGAATGGACTCTCGTATAAGGGAAAATGGTCCGATTTACAATGATATAGAATAATGTAGAAGAAGAAGACAGACTAGACCATAACCTCGACTATGACACAACCACCTAATGATGATCCTAGAACTCCCAACATTGCCTCTGCAACTATTGGCGGATAGACACTTGTACATTTTTTACAATGATGCATTTACAATGACTTAGTACAATGATACCTTTACAATGACTGTATGCAATGCTGACCACTTGAAGACTTCATGTGGTGAACTTCTTGCTACTGTTATGCACCTTGGTTTCTTCCCTTGTCCTGCTACCCTCTGCTACACCTTGCTTTGCTTTGCTGCCCTAGAAAGTCTGGTCCTTTGCAGCCCTTGACAACACATGATCTAGATTTTTCTTGCCTTTTAGGAGCTTGATATTGAATCTATTTTATCTCTACTATTTTAGATCCCTAATATGTGATTTTATGCCTTGTATTATTCCTTTGAGTCTTATTTCCAATGCCACATGTCTGACCCAATTTGGATTCTTCAAGGCAGATTTATGCCCAATCTCTCACAATGGCCTAATTATGAAATGGTTCAGTAGAGCCAACTTGTACAGAGTACCACATGTCATTGTTTCTTTATTAGGATATGAAATTTATACATAGAAAACTGCAGCCTATGCACTATCTGCCAATTTTTACATAATTCCAACCTGATAATCAGAAAGAGTTTTATGATGATTTTCCCTAGGTCACTTATTTGAGATGAATTTCACGAGCCTACAAAAACACTAATTTCCACAGATCATATCTCCAAAAATATTGCACACGTTGATCTGAAATTTTTACAAGAGCTTCCACAGGATTTTTGCTTCACCTCATAAAAATTTCAGCTTCTGAACCTTCGTAGAAAAAATGTTAGAGTGCAAATGTCACGATGACCTGTTTCAGATGGCGAAATCCCTACATAAGGAGTATATGAGGATCACAATTTATATAAATGCTTAGGTTGAGAGGGGCTTCAACAAGTGAATGTGGGAGGGATTTTAGGAGCTTAAAAATTATTAATTATTGACTTTTCAATGACCCATGCCACAACCCCATGGGCTTTTAGCCCACTAACTAGGGTTACAAACTTCAAACATGAATATCTCTCAAACTGTGAAGAATTACGTGGCGTGCCATATATCAATGGAAACATATTGACAAGTAGAAACCATAAAAATAATTATTGACCCAAAATATAGTAATTTTGTAGGTCAAAATTCCCATGAAATATTTGGGTAACCCCTGGTGTTGCTTGGGTTGACATCAATGACAACCGCGTATCAACAATAGTGGCGAAAAAGGAAAAATAGAGAAATGAAGCGAAAAGGCAGAAAAGGTAAAGTCTTAGTGATTTGCAAGGGAAATGGAATGAAAGGAAGTGTGGTGGGTGACTAGGTCCCACTGCCATCACACATCGCACTTTGGCATTTCTTACTTTTACCCTTTGCGCCTGCAACACTTGCGCTTTGCGATTACGAATTTAATTTCCATCGTTGAATGATGCTCGGATCAACGGTCCTGACTTCTCCCTTGTTTTTGTTTTCTGACCTTATCTCTTCGGTTACGCCCGGTCATTTCTTATGTATTCGTGTAATACTTACCCCACGTTCATGACTCAACTTGAATGCGTGCACGAATTGACCCAACCTCGTTCAGGAGTCTGCCCTCATTGTTTTTCTGTCTTAACTGTTTCTTTGCTACCTTTGTCTTTGATAATGGCAACTGATTCTCTGCCTCTGCCCTATGAATTCCTTATAGGGACCCATTCTCCACTTTGTGTGCGGTCTCAGGCCAACATTGGCTCCAACTAGGGACAAGGTGTTGTTCTAAGTGTGTCTAGAACCTACAAACCTGAATGCATGTGCCTTATTGAGCTCATGGAGTCGCAAATGCATACTGTAAGCGTGAAGTGAAACTACAACTGTGTTGTCCACTACCAACTATATAAACATAAATCACTCCCGGACCTTGAAAATTTTGAATGTTGAAATCTAAACCATGCTAAAACTAGAAACTGAAGCACACTTGAACTAAAAACTGTAAAGAAATGTGAAACTAAACTGATAATATGCTCATAGCACTAAGCTTATTTCCACACCTACCTACCCTAATCTGCTGGAATTACTACTATTCTAAATGATACAATAATGCCAGTGTAACCAAGCAAGCAACTGCTCTAATAATTTTTTTCTCTCACTGTTTTCCACTAGACTCAGGAACAAACCTATTACTGGTATTTGATAGGAATTCCCAGCCTAGTCTTCATCGCTAGGACCTCGGTAAACCTGAACAGCAATAGAAATGTTGAAAAGGTATGGTTGCTTTTTGATGAATAATTTCTCAATATAGACAACCACTGGATCAAGATACACTTGACATGTTTCTGAATATTCTGACCCTATCGATCCAACATCAAAACTTGGTACAACACATGTGTTCTCCATGTTTTCAAACAACTCGGAACATGTTTTCATTTTATCTAAGGAATTAAGGCATAAGGGTGGAGGAGAATCAAACTGAGTCAATTCTTCTTCTATTTTAAGCTTCACCTCTCTATTCAGTAGGTTCACCTCCACATCAACTGTAATATTTTGAATTTATTCAAGGGTTGTCATGTCTCTTTCTCTTACTTGGAATGCCATCTTTGGATTAAAGGTATCTAAGTTTTGTAAGAGAGCTACTACTAGGGGTGGCGTTATATCAGCAAGCATTGAATGATACACCTTATTGAAATTTGCTAAAGCATATTGACCTGTCTCCCCTGACTGTCTTTTTAAATGTTCATACTCCTGTATGAAAAGAAAGACATTTCCCATGATTACCCATCGACCTAGGAAAACTTGTATGAATTGATGGAAATTTATCATGCTAGCAGCTGAAAGATTCTCAAACCAATTTTTAACTTTACCTTGCCATGGAAGAACAAAAATCCTACTACATACCTCATCTTCTGCCTTTAATGATGACTACAATATACTAACCAAACGATCATGGTAAACATGCAACATGAGTTTTTCTATAGGATTTGTAACAAGAAAACAAACCTCATTCCAAACTACTACTTTTCTTCTTTGTTTCCACTGATTATCTTCAAGTAGTAAGGATGACTCTTATTTCTTCTCATTTTCCATTATAATCTGTTAGCCCCCTATGAATTTTTTGACAAGAAAACAGGGGGCTAAAATGTTTTTGAGCATCCAAGGAATGCATTTCCCCTGAAAACACATCATCCTTGAAGCCTCCTTATGCCCTTTTCCTTTGATAAATCCCCACTGCCGATTCCCACTATAAAGCCTCTCTGTTCGTGAATAAATGCCCAAAAGGCCCCCTTTTTCCCTTTATATCATCCCTCCCAAACCTCTGTTTCATCCCCTTTTAATCCTCTCTATTTCCCCCATTAACCCTCTAAACCATCTCAAGCCCCCTTTTAAACCCTTCAAATACTCTTTGTTTGGTTTAATAAACCCTTTTCCTCTCTATCGTTACCCTTCTTTGGCCTGAAAATGAAATAAAATGGGCCAAAAAACCCACTCTCCACTTTATATTAAGGCCTAGCCCCTTTCGTCCAGCCCCCTTAACCTTCTCCACCACGTGACCCGGGCGCCAAAACCACGCACTAGCCCAAAAAAGCGCTTAGCGCAAATATGTATTGGGTGCATTTTGAACCGTCGATCTGTATAGATTGGACGGTCGTCGCATTTCCCATAGTGCCAATCACCCACCTCCTTTCACTGCCTGATCGCATCATCTACCGTTCATTTAACCTGTCGATCAACGGTCCGCATTCAACCACCCAGTGATCCCCACAACCGCGCCCGAGCACTATTCAAAAACTGTCCAGTTTCTATCGCACTATCGTTGGAGGGTGGGCGGTATTTTTAATTTCGGAGCGATTCCACTCATCACATGACATGTGGCACCGACACTATTTGAAAACCACCCCCTCATCGCGTGTTATCATTTGGTATTTGACCCGGTGTGATATGCATATCAGTATTCCGATCTGGGGCTCCCCATCCAATGGTCATCGCACCCCAAAGATGCGCAGAAATTAACCCAAGGCAATCGTACCACTGGCCCACCGTCTGTCGCCCTCCGATACGTTCTCCACCGTCGATCTCCTCCTGAGATCCAACGATCCAAAACTAATCGCCCTCCGCCATGACCAACTCCCACCACCCATGGCCCATTTCATATGTTTTTTCGTTGCATTTTCCCAGTCCTTAGTGTGTCACCCAACTTTCAAAGGTCATCCCATTCGCTAATCCCCGCCATTGATCATCGCCTCCAAAATTGATAGGACGGTCCACTTTCATTCTCCCATTGTTAGGGATCTGTAATTTTAGCAGATTGGTGAGACTAAAACTGCAAAAACAACATTGTTTCAACCAAATTTGGGATTCTAGGATCTAGCCCTCCTGAATCCGGAGGGGGATCTCTCCAATAAGTACAAAGATGGATTTGTATTTGAAGTTTGGGGTTATGATATTAGGCTAGTTATGAAGGCCAACGATTTGTTTGTTTTTTGTATGGCTGAGCATGATTTTTACTTGAGGGGAAAGTTCTAAATGAAAAACAGTTTCAAAAGTGAGAAGTTGAAAGTGAATAGAACAACTTAGGTTAAAAATATAGATATAACGTTGGTTTTTAGTCCATTGGGCTATGGAGTCATATCTGGGCTTTAATTTAGCAACAACAGCAAGAGTGATCCAAGGGGCAAGTCATCTATACCACAATATTATTGAGATTAAAATAATGGAATGGAAACAATAATGTTTTGGAGGGGCGGAAACTGATAATAATTTCTTGGAGGATTTATAGTCAGTCCAAACAAGAAAAGCCTCTTAAGTAACTATTTAAAACCAACCAAGTGCAGGGCTAACCATTGACTTCTTGGGAAAGTTTGTATTAAAGCAGCTTAATTGACAAACAATCCAGTAATCCACATAATTACCTTCAGAATGTATGAAAACATATAAGAGAAACAAATTGTAACTTAAGATCAGATAAAGTACTTTTAAACCTAGTCTGCTTTCAGTCAACACCAAGGGAAACTTTCAGAATCTGCTTTTGGAGAAAAAACTAGGACCAGGGCGCACCATATCTTTAATAGTCATATTTAATAAGCACAATAAGGAAAATAACTTTCAGGAATAATGTTTTTAAGGAAAACAGTGGGATGAGGGAACTCCAACATTCCTAACTTCTTAACTATATTAAATCATTCTTAAATAAACAAATTTGAGGAAAACATTAAGACAAATATTTTCAGTCAGAGAAGGTTACTGATATACAGTAGGTCCTGACTCTATAATTTATGTTCTTTATCAGAGAATAGTGAACAATATGACATACATAGAAGGAAAATAATAAAAAAGAAAGGGGCACTTCACCAGTGATATAGACCAGGATCCCAAGAAACAGTTTTATATTGATGTCAAACCAGTTACAGTCTTCAAGTCCAATGTTTCAGTTCAGCAATCATCTTTACTACTTAGCCTAACTAATCTATCACAAGTAGAGCTCCAAGGGCCAGTGAACACTATTTACAATCAGAATTTTGAGCTCAAATGTATTTCAAAGTTCTGTAACCAACCCCTCACTCATCTTCTGCTGTAGTATATATAGAAGGATGAGGAGGTGAGATTTGATAAAAGATCTCAATTACAATTAATACATAATTGATGGCTTCTTGGCCTTTGAGGGGCTCAATGAAGAAACTTACATAACTATCCTCTGTATTAAATGTTTTACATAATGATAAAGCTCATTGGGAGCTTTTTTGACCTTTGTGGCTCTGTTTGGTGTCGAAGTAACTCCGCAGATGTCTCTTCATTAAGTTTCCATGCAGAAGTGACTCTCTGGCTGTGTTGCGAGGCAGAAATCTGGTCTTGTTTAATAAATTCGGCCTCTGATTGAATACTTTGAGGCACAGGTGGCATCGAGGTGGCTACAGGGATCGAATTGCCTTAAAATGTGGTGGTGGAGGATTTTCTGTCTATTAAACCCTTTAGATTACTTTAAACTGTGTTTTAAATCGGGGGCTAGGCTTTTGATAATCGTCCTTAGCCATAATCCCCTCAAATCTGTCCATTAATCCTCTGTTCTGGTTCATCCTGGTCTTCGGCACTGATACTCTTTGACTGTACCCAATTCATGGCTTTCTTTCTGGTGCGCAGGGCTGCACAGGGTTTATAAGGCATCCATGCCTAAGGAAACACTAATGAAATGTGCATTTCCACCCTGTGGATGATTTCCTTTGATGAATCGAAGACAGGAGGGTCCTCACCCTCCGCCTCAGAATATTCTTTGAAAATCACGAGAAAATGATTTAAAACCCTGCAAAATACAAAAACTATTATAAAATCCTGGTTTTATAGGTTAACTGCATCGTAAGGCATGTGAAGACAGCGGGGCCGTTGGATGGCATCATCCAACGGTCAGGATTGATCAGGAGAGATCGTAGAACGGGTGAAAGAAATATTAAATCAAAGCCGTCGATCGTGCAGAGATCAACGGTCGAGATTGAATGAGGAGGAAGAGGAGGAGGATGAATCTGAGCCATCGATCGCGCAGAGATCGATAGTCGGGAGCGGAGGTGGAAAGTCAAAAGGAGAGAATCTGGGCGATGAATTTTGGACCGTCGATCTACAGATCAGATCGACGGCGGAGATGTCGTTGCCACAGTACGATAGCCCGATTATCGTGTGTGTATCTTGGTTAACCATCGGACAGCTTCAACAAGCGATCACCGTTGGATGAGTGGGCCCAGATCGGATGGCGCACAACAATATCGCTGGGCATCTTGGTCTGAATGATAATGCGCAATGGACTGCGGTTATGCACGATGGACGGCGGTTTTGAAAAAGTTACAAGGGACGTGTGTCAACCGTTGTATGGAATCGTTATGAAATCAAAAATACCGTCGTGCACTCGAAAGCGGTGCGATAAATACTGGGTGGTTTTTGGAAGGGGTTAGTGGAATGCGGGGACCACTGGGAGACAAACTCCGCATCGTCTGATCTGTGGATTTAGATCGATGGTGCAGAATGACTTAAAACTTGTACCGGCGGAAATTTTAATAAAATGATAAAACGATGGTTTTGGTAAATAACAAAGGTTTTTAAGCTTTTCAGGCGGAGAAATATTTTTAAAACAGGTAAGCGCCCGACTGCTCAGCGCCTGGTTTTGGTGCTAGGGTGTATGGGCGGAAAAGGCTAGAGGCTTAGCCCAAGGGGGCTTAAGCCCAATATATATAAACAAATGGGATTTTTATGGTTTGTTCATGATTTTCAAAGGTTTTGAGGGTTCCGATAAGGTTAAGAGAGAGTCTTGAAACCTTATAAAGGGGATTTTGATGAGGGGGAAAGGGGAGAAACATGAAAATGAGGGATTTTCATGGGAAATGAAAGGGTTAAAAGAGAGGTTAGTTTGGAAAAGGGGAAAAGGGGAAAAAGGGTCTTGCAGTAGTATTTGGCCTTGGAAACCAGCAGGATTTCAGGGTCTTTTGGGAAGTAAACAGCAGTGCAAATTTGGACAAAGGCAGGAGGCCTTCAAGAGTCCTCAAGAGCCAACAGTTTCTTGTCATAGAAAATTTTTCCTTGAAGGCTCAAAATAGATTTAGCCACATTTTGGTATAATCAAATTTTACAGGTGGCTAACACCCATCAAAGATCCATTTCATTGCATTTCCACCTGTTTCCTCCACGACCGCCGTTTCTACAGTTCTGCTACCATTCCTCCAGGTTTTCAAAGCTTTCTTCCACCGTCACCATGGGATTTTATAAAAAATTTATTCCATTTTGTAGGGTTTATAAAGTGAGAAATTCATTTCGTCTCCATGATCACAGTTGTTTTGATTCAGAGTGCATAAAGGCCATTTCAGCATCGGCCAGCGTATCAGCCGCAGGGATTAAACAGGTTAATGCTAATTATTAAATGTTTAACGCTTAACCCCATGTTCAAAGGGAAAGGACGCAGTGTGAATACTAGGCACATGGAACGAGCCATATCTGTGTTTAATGTCAGTGGAGCACTATTTCTCCAAGAGGACACCTTCCTACCGAAGTCTCCATGCCCCCTCGAGCCCTTAAATGTATTTCACTGACAGAAGCTTCTTAAAGACTGTCAGGACCACAATTATGGAAACATGGAGACCTGAAGACCTTTCAGTCACCTTACTTGCTTCAGAAGATGAAACAGAGGGCCTTACAGCCAGAAGGACTTCGCAAAACATCAAAGTTAAATCTTGGCCTCACAAATTCTCCTAGACCATACCAAAAGTACTTACAGCGATGCAGATTTCCATTAAGCAGAGTGGGAATGAACTCTTTCTCCACTCTGTCTTAGTGAAATCCATTTCATGAATATCACCTACCATTTTTATTCTCTTCTCCTATAGAATTCTCGAGATCATATTGTAAAGGTTGTTGTTCGGTTGTTGCCGATTGCTGTTAGAGGGTTTCAGTTTGACTGTTAGAACAGTCTTGGGAGGGAGTAGTAGAGTAGTTGTTATGTATTAGGCTAGGAGGAGAAGTTTGGATTGTAACAACCATTGAGCTCAGTGTATGTGACTAGTTTTGCATCAATTAATCAAGCACATTTCTTTGGATCCTGGTCTATTACTACGGGTGATGTTTCTCTTATCTTATCGTTTAATTACATTTCCATGCTGTTCATTGTTCTTCTGCGCTTGCATCAAAAATATGGCATAGGATTTACCCTTTTTAGGTACCCTATGTCTCTACTCTCCTTGCCTTAAATGTTTTCTATTGTATGTGTTACCTGAGGGTTGATTTCAGTTAATTTAACCAGTGTAGTGGATTTCATTGCCTGCTAGCTGGTGTATGAATTAATGAAATCTCTCTTTAGTTGTTCTTGTTGGGTTTAAGCTGGAAGATTTGGGAACACTGGGGATTAGAGTTAGCCTTATCCACTAGGATCCTTGTGCGACCAGCTGGCCTTTCTAAGATCTCTTACTGTTGTCAAAGCATTGAAGGTTCAAAGTCCTTCTCTGATCTATAAACCCTGGTTCTGTTAAAATTATCTTTGTTTTTTCCCTTGGAGCATGCTGAAGCTGACCTAGAGTTAAATGACCTCTGGTCCGATCTATAAGCTGCCCCTTTGTCCCTCCTTTGAGAGTTGCTTATGAGCATGTCCAAGTAGGTCTGGAGTTAAATGACCTCTGACCTAATATATAGACAGAAATTGGTTGTCTTTCCTTCTTTCACTTTCAATCCTTAATGTTCCATCCCGCCATCTATCTAAAAATATCGTTTAGTGTAGATGACTTTCCCTCTGAAAGCCTTGGCTAGTTGTTGCAAGTAATTCTCCTTTCATGACTCCATGGCCCAATGGATGGCACTTTCTTGAACTATCCTCTTTGCTGAAACATCCTGTTGTTTTGTTCCTTTCCTCCCATTACTTTCTCAGTCTATGATCTCATGACCAACCCAGCAACTCACCAACCAAATCATTTAAAACCCCCCTTTGTGCTTCATAACTAGCCTAACATCTCATTTAAGCTTTCAAAGACATATCATTCTTTTTTTTATTGGAGAGATCCCTCTCCGGGTCCAGGAGGGCTAGATCCTAGGGCCCCAAAGTCGTTTGATGTTGTCTTATCTTTTGGTATTGCCAAATCTTCCAAAACATAGGAACCCCAACATAATGGCGACTCCACAATTCCAGAATGATTAAAGGACTCCACTAGTGATCAGTAGGCCGCTGATTATCTGTGTGTTCACAAGACTCCACTAGGAGACCATGTCGTAGAACAATATCATCCATGCCAAAGACCAAGTCACTTCACTAATGGAAGACCCTGAATGGTTTGCAGAAATGTATCTAGATTTCATAGCAGTGTGTCATGATACAATTTCTAGTGACTTGGAAAAATTAAAGGTGGAGGACCTTCCAGGGGTTATTCCTCTCAGCTAAAAATTCATACCCGTGCTCAAGAAAATCTTCTTAGAAGTGGTGGTTGAGAGGTATGAAGCTGAGATTGAACTTTTGAACTCACAAGAAAAATAATATCAGTTCAGAGACCCAAGAGACTTTTTGGAAAGCCTCCCTCCCCCTAAAAAAGAAGAAATTCCACTGCTTTTTGATGTGTAAGAATAATATGATCAGCCTTTCAAGAGCCACTTTGAGGATGCAGTGGCAGAAGCGATAGTCAGAGATGCCCAGGATAAATTCAGCCTACCAATCATGGAAGGCCTAAAAGAAGAACTTGTACATCATTTGTTCAATTATCCTGTGGGAGAATACATCGAGGCCTTGATCAGTCCAATTTCTCCAGCATTGATCCTTAGCATGGGCCAAATTCATTAGGAGTGGTCACTACTGATGGGGACCTCAGTTTCGAAGAACCACATGCAGAGCACCCTGTGGTTATCTCTGACAGGCAGTTAGTGCTCATATCCTTTTTTTTTACTGCTTGATTGGTTGCATTGGCATTATTGTATCACCTAGAACATCAGATATTTCCAGGTTAGAGTAGGGTAGGTAGGAAAAGCTCAATAAAGCTCAGCATGTGAGCATGTAGTTATTTGTTTTAATTTTTGCAAAGTCCAGCAAGTCAGACAGTCTAATCCTAGCTTGACTGATTTCAATTTTCTGTCTTAGAATGTAGAGAAGAAGTCTGCTAGACAGTTTAATCCTAGCAGATATTTGTTTAGGTAGAAAAACTATGAGACCAACAATCTAATCTGGTCTCATGGAGTAATAAGGGTAGAAGTAGAATAGGTTTATTTTCATGTTTGAAAAAATTGATGATGTAAAGGGTCTATAAGTCCCAATGCACCCTAGAAGAAAAAAATGTTAGGACTATAGTGTGGGTAGGTAGTTGTTTGGGAGAATTTTACTGCTGATATGATGTCTTCATGATTTGTGGAAGCTAATTCAAGAAATAAAATGAATGATTCAAGTACCAGGCATCTGGCCTACACGAAATATTTATCTTCTGAATTCTTGACTCCTTCAAGAAGAAGCCATCCCCATGTGGAGCCACTGTTAGCCCCCTATGAATTTTTTAACAATAAAACAGGGGGCTAAAATGTTTTTGAGCCTCCAAGGAATGCATTTCCCCTAAAAATACATCATCCTTGAAGCCTCCTTATGCCCTTTTCCTTTGATAAATCCCCACTGCTGAATCCCACTATAAAGCCTCTCTATTCGTGAAGAAATGCCCAAAAGGCCTCCTTTTTCCCTTTATATCATCCCTCCCAAATCTCTGTTTCATCCCCTTTTACTCCTCTCTATTTCCCCCATTAACCATCTAAACCATCTCAAGTCCCCTTTTAAACCCTTCAAATACTCTTTGTTTGGTTTAATAAACCCTTTTCCTCTCTATCGTTACCCTTCTTTGGCCTTAAAATGCATTAAAATGGGCCAAAAAACCCACTCTTCACTTTATATTAAGGCCTAGCCCCTTTTGGCCAACCCCCTTAACCTTCTCCACCACGTGACCCAGGCGCCGAAACCACGCGCTAGCCCGAAAAAGCGCTTAGTGCAAATATGTATCGTGTGCATTTTGAACCGTCGATCTGTAAAGATCGAACAGTCGTCGCATTTCCCATAGCGCCCATCACCCACCTCCTTTCACCGCCCGATCGCATCATCTACCGTTCATTTAACCCGTCGATCAACGGTCCGCTTTCACTCGCCCGGTGGTCCCCGCAACCACACCCGATCACTATTCAAAACCATCTGGTTTCTATTGCACCACCATTGGAGGGTGGGCAATATTTTTGATTTCCGAGCGATTCCACTCATCGCATGACGCGTGGCACCAACACTATTTGAAAACCACCCCCTCATCGCGCGTTATCGTTCAGTATTTGACCCGGTGTGATATGCATATCGGCCATCCGATCTGGGGCTCCCCATCTAATGGTCATCGCACCCCGAAGATGCGCGGAAATTAACCCAACACAATCGTACCCCTGGCCCACCGTCCGTTTCCCTCCGATATGTTCTTCGCCGTCAATCTCCTCCTGAGATCCAACGATCCAAAACTAATCGCCATCCGTCATGACCAGGTCCCACCACCCACGGTCCATTTCATATGTTTTTTCATTGCATTTTCCCAGTTCCTTAGTGTGTCACCCAAATTTCAAAGGTCATCCCATTCGCTAATCCCCACTATTGATCATCGCCTCCAAAAATAATCAGACGGTCCACTTTCATTCTCCCATAAAAGCTCCATTTCATTGCATTTCCACCTATTTCCTCCATGACCGCCATTTCTACAGTTCTACCAACATTCCTCCAGGTTTTCAAAGCTTTCTTCCACCGCCACCCTGGGATTTTATAAAAAAATTATTCCATTTTGCAGGGTTTAGAAAGTGAGAAATTCATTACGTCTCCATGATCACAGTCGTTGTGATTCAGAGTGCAGAGAGGCCATTTCAGCATCGGCCAGCGTATCAGCCGTAGGGATTAAAGGGGTTAATGCCAATTATTGAATGTTTAATGCTTAACCCCATGTTCAAAGGGAAAGGATGTAGTGTGGAGACTAAGCACGTGGAATGAGCCATATCTGTGTTTAATATTAGCGGAGCACTATTTCTCCAAGAGGACACCTTCCTACAGAAGTCTCCATGCCCCCTTAAGCCCTTAAATGTAGTTCACTGACAGAAGCTTCTTAAAGACTGTCAGGACCGCAGTTATGGAAACATGGAGACCTGAAGACCTTTCAGTCACCTTGCTTGCTTCAGAAGATGAAACAGAGGGCCTTATAGCCAGAAGTACTTCGCGAAACATCAGAGGTCAATCTTGGCCTGACAGAGTCTCCCAGACCATACGAAAAGTACTTATAGCGATGCAGATTTCCATTAAGCAGAGTGGGCATGAACTCTTTCTCCACTCTGTCTTAGTGAAATCCATTTAATGAATCTCACCTACCATTTTTATTCTCTTCTCCTATAAGAATTCCCGAGATCATATTGCAAAGGTTGTTGTTCGGTTGTTGCCAATTGCTGTTAGAGTGTTTTAGTTTGACTATTAGAAAAATCTTGGGAGGGAGTAGCAGAGTAGTTGTTATGTATTAGGCTGGGAGGAGAAGTTTGGATTGTAACAGCCATTGAGCTCAGTGTATGTGACTGGTTTTGCATCAATTAATCAAGCACATTTATTTGGATCTTGGTCTATTACTACGGGTGATGTTTCTCTTATCTTATCGTTTAATTACATTTCCATGCTGTTCATTATTCTTCTGGGCTCGCATCAAAATATGGCATAGGATTTACCCATGTTAGGTACCCTATGTCTCTGCTCTCCTTGCCTTAAATGTTTCTGCTGTATGTGTTACCTAAGGGTTGATTTCAGTTAATTTAACCAGTGTAGTGGATGTCATTGCCTGCTAGCTGATGTATGAATTAATGAAATATGTCTTTAGTTGTTCTTGTTGGGTTTAAGCTGGAAGATTTGGGAATACTGGGGATTAGAGTTAGCCCTGTCCAGTAGGATCCTTGTGCGACCAGCTGGCCTTTCTAATATCTCTTGCTGGTGTCAAAGCATTGAAGGTTCAAATTCCTTATCTGATCTATAGACCCTAGCTTTGTTAAAATTATCTTTGTTTTTTCCCTTGGAGCATGCTAAAGCTGACCTATATTTAAATGACCTCTGGTCTGATCTATAAGCTGCCCCTTTGTCCCTCCTTTGAGAGTTTCCTATGAGAATGTCCAAGCAGGTCTAGATTTAAATGACCTTTGACCTGATCTATAGACAGAAATTGGGTGTCTTTTCTTCTTTCACTTTCAATCCTTACTGTTCCATCCTATCATCTATCTAAAAAGATCCTTTAGTTTAGATGACTTGCCCTCTAAAAGCCTTGGCTAGTTGTTGCAAGTAATTCTCCTTTCATGACTCCATAGCCCAATGGTTGGCACTTTCTTGACCTATCCTCTTTGCTGAAACATCCTACTATTTTGTTCCTTTCCTCCCATTACTTTCTCAGTCTATGATCTCATGACCAACCCTGCAACTCACCAACCAAATCATTTAAAACCCCCCTTTATGCTTCATAACTAGCCTAACATCTCATTTAAGCTTTCAAAGACATATCATTATTTGTTTTATTGGAGAGATCCCTCTCCGGGTCTAGGAGGGCTAGATCCTAGGGCCCCAAAGTGGTTTGATGTTGTCTTATCTTTTGGTATTGCCAAATCTGCCAAAACATAGGAACCCCAACATAATGGCGACTCCACAATTTCAGAATGATTAAAGGACTCCACTGGTGATCAGTAGGCCGCTGATTATCTATGTGTTCACAAGACTCCACTGGGAGACCATGTCGCAGTACAATATCATCCATGCCAAAGACCAAGTCACTTCACTAATGGAAGACCCTGAATGGTTTGCAGAAATGTATCCAGATTTCATAGCAGTGTGTCGTGATACAATTTCTAGTGACTTGGCAGAATTTAAGTTGGAGGACTTTCCAGGGGTTATTCCTCTCAGCTCAAAATTCATACCCGTGCTCAGGAAAATCTTCTTAGAAGTGGTGGTTGAAAGGTATGAAGCTGAGATTGAACTTTTGAACTCACAATAAAAATCATATCAGTTTAGAGACCCAAGAGACTTTTTGGAAAGCCTCCCTCCCACTAAAAAAGAAGAAATTCCACTGCTTTTTGATGTGTAAGAAGAATATGATCAGGCTTTCAAGAGCCACTTTGAGGATGCAGTGGAAGAAGTGATAGTCAAAGCTGCCCAGGATAAAGTCAGCCTACCAATCATGGAAGGCCTAAAAGAAGAACTTGTACATCATATGTTCATTGATCCTGTGGCTGAATACATGGAGGCCCTGATCAGTCCAATTTCTCCAGCATTGATCCTTAGCATGGGCCAAATTCATCAGGAGTGGTCACTACTGATGGGGACCTCAGTTTTGAAGAACCACATGTAGAGCACCCTGTCGTTATCTCTGACAGGAAGTTAGTGCTCATATCATTTTTTGTTACTGCTTGACTGGCTGCATTGGCATTATTGTATCACCTAGAACATCAGAGATTTCCAGGTTAGAGTAGGGTAGGTAGGAAAAGCTCAATAAAGCTCAGCCTATGAGCATGTAGTTAGTTGTTTTAATTTCTGCAAGTCCAGCAAGTCAGACAGTCTAATTCTGGCTTGACTGTTTTCAATTTCTATCTTAGAATGTAGAGAAGAAGTCTACTATACAGTTTAATCCTAGCAGATATTAGTTTAGGTAGAGAAACTGTGAGACCAACAATATAATATGGTCTCATGGAGTAATAAGGGTAGAAGTAGAATAGGTTTATTTTCTTGTTTGAAAAAATTGATGATGTAAAGGGTCTGTAAGTCCAAATGCACCCTAGAAGAAAAAATGTTAGGACTATAGTGTGGGTAGGTAGTTGTTTGGGAGAATTTTACTGCTGATATGATGTCTTCATGATTTGTGGCAGCTAATTCAAGAAAGAAAATGAATGAGTCAAGTACCACGCATCTTTCCTACACCAAATATTTATCTTCTAAATTCTTGACTCCTTCAAGAAGAAGCCATCCCCATGTGGAGCCACTGTTAGCCCCCTATGAATTTTTTGACAAGCAAACAGGGGGTTAAAATGTTTTTGAGCCTCCAAGGAATGCATTTCTCTTGAAAATACATCATCCTTGAAGCCTCCTTATGCCCTTTTCCTTTGATAAATCCCCACTGCTGATTCCCACTATAAAGCCTCTCTGTTCGTGAAGAAATTCACAAAAGGCCTCCTTTTTCCCCTTATATCATCACTCCCAAACCTCTGTTTCATCCCCTTTTACTCCTCTCTATTTTCCCCATTAACCATCTAAACCATCTCAAGTCCCCTTTTAAACCCTTCAAATACTCTTTGTTTGGTTTAATAAACCCTTTTCCTCTCTATCGTTACCCTTCTTTGGCCTTAAAATGCATTATAATGGGCCAAAAAATCCACTCTTCACTTTATATTAAGGCCTAGCCCCTTTTGGCCAACCCCCTTAACCTTCTCCACCACGTGACCCGAGCGTCGAAACCACGTGCTAGCCTGAAAAAGCGCTTAGTGCAAATATGTATCGAGCGCATTTTGAACCTTCGATCTGTATAGATCGGACGGTCGTCGCATTTCCCATAGCACCCATCACCCACCTCCTTTCACCGCTCGATCGCATCATCTACCGTTCATTTAACCCGTAGATCAACAGTCCACATTCACCCACCCGGTGGTCCCCGCAACCACGCCCGAGCACTATTCAAAAACTGTCTGGTTTCTATCGCACTGCCGTTGGAGGGTGGGCAGTAGTTTTGATTTCCGAGCAATTCCACTCATCGCATGACGCGTGGCACCGACACTGTTTGAAAACCACCCCCTCATCACGCGTTATCATTCATTATTTGACCCGACGTGATATGCATATTAGCCATCCGATCTGGGGCTCCCCATCCAACGATCATCGCACCCCAAAGATGCGTAAAAATTAACCCAAAGAAATCGTACCCCTGGCCCACCGTTCGTCACCCTCCGATATGTTCTTCGCCATCGATCTCCTCCTGAGATCCGACGATCCAAAACTAATCACCCTCTACCATGACCAGGTCCCACCACCCATGGTCCATTTCATATGTTTTTTCGTTGCATTTTCCTAGTTCCTTAGTGTGTCACCCAACTTTCAAAGGTCATCCCATTCGCTAATCCAAACTATTGATCATCGCCTCCAAATCTGATTGGACGGTCCACTTTCATTCTCCCATCAAAGCTCCATTTCATTTCATTTCCACCTGTTTCCTCCGCGACCACCGTTTCTACAGTTCCGCCACCATTCCTCCAAGTTTTCAAAGCTTTCTTCCACCACCACCCTGGGATTTTATAACAAATTTATTCCATTTTGCAGGGTTTAGAAAGTGAGAAATTCATTCTGTCTCCATGATCACAGTCGCTATGATTCAGAGTGCAGAGAGGCCATTTCAGCATCGGCCAGCATATCAGCCGCGGGGATTAAAGGGGTTAATGCCAATTCTTGAATGTTTAACACTTAACCCCGTGTTCAAAGGAAAAGGATGCAGTGTGAAGACTAAGCACGTGGAATGAGCCATATCTATGTTTAATGTCAGTGGAGCACTGTTTCTCCAAGAGGACACCTTCCTACAGAAGTCTCCATGCCCCCTCGAGCCCTTAAATGTAGTTCACTGACAGAAGATTCTTAAAGACTGTCAGGACCGCAGTTATGGAAACATGGAGACCTGAAGACCTTTCAGTCACCTTACTTGCCTCAAAAGATGAAACAGAGGGCCTTACAGCCAGAAGGACTTTGCGAAACATTAGAGATCAATCTTGGCCTGACAGAGTCTCCCATACCATACCAAAAGTACTTATAGCGATGCAGATTGCCATTAATCAGAGTGGGCATGAAATCTTTCTCCACTCTATCTTTGTGAAATCCATTTCATGAATATCACCTACCATTGTTATTCTCTTCTCCTATAAGAATTCCCGAGATCATATTGTAAAGGTTTTTGTTCGGTTGTTGCTGATTGCCGTTAGAGGGTTTTAGTTTGACTATTAGAACAATCTTGGGAGGGAGTAGCGGAGTAGTTGTTATGTATTAGGCTAGGAGGAGAAGTTTGGATTGTAACAGCCATTGAGCTCAGTGTATGTGACTAGTTTTGCATCAATTAATCAAGAACATTTATTTGGATCCTGGTTTATTACTACGGGTGATGTTTCTCTTATCTTATCGTTTAATTACATTTCCATGCTGTTCATTGTTCTTCTGGGCTCGCATCAGAAATATGGCATAGGATTTACCCTTGTTAGGTACCCTATGTCTCTAATCTCCTTGCCTTAAATGTTTTCTGCTGTATGTGTTACCTGAGGGTTGATTTCAGTTAATTTAACCAGTGTAGTGGATGTCATTTCCTGCTAGTTGATGTATGAATTAATGAAATTTACCTTTAGTTGTTCTTGTTGGGTTTAAGCTGGAAGATTTGGGAACACTAGGGATTGGAGTTAGCCTTGTCCACTAGGATTCTTGTGCAACCAGCTGACCTCTCTAATATCTCTTGCTGGTGTCAAAGCATTGAAGGTTCAAAGTCCTTCTCTGATCTATAGACCCTGGCTCTGTTAAACTTATCTCTTTTTTTTCCCTTGGAGCATGCTAAAGCTAACCTAGAGTTAAATGACCTCTGGTTTGATCTATAAGCTACCCCTTTGTCCCTCCTTTGAGAGTTTCCTATGAGTATGCCCAAGCAGGTCTGGAGTTAAATGACCTCTGACCTGATCTATAGACATAAATTGGGTGTCTTTCCTTCTTTCACTTTCAATCCTTAATGTTCCATCCCACCATCTATCTAAAAAGATCCTTTAGTGTAGATGACTTGCCCTCTAAAAGCCTTGGCTAGTTGTTGCAAGTAATTCTCCTTTCATGACTCCATAGCCCAATGGTTGGCACTTTCTTGACCTATCCTCTTTGCTGAAACATCCTACTGTTTTGTTCCTTTCCTCCCATTACTTTCTCAGTCTATGATCTCATGACCAACCCAGAAACTCACCAACCAAATCATTTAAAACCCCCCTTTGTGCTTCATAACTAGCCTAACATCTCATTTAAGCTTTCAAAGATATATCATTCTTTGTTTTATTGGAGAGATCCCTCTCCGGGTTCAGGAGGGCTAGATCCTAGGGCCCCAAAGTGGTTTGATGTTGTCTTATCTTTTGGTATTGCCAAATCTTCCAAAACATAGGAACCCCAACATAATCAACTACTTGGTGTTCTCTTCATCATTTTCTTTGTCATACAAAATCTTGCAGGGGAGCTGCAAAATCTCAATCACCTTGGGTAGAGGATCATAACTAGTAACAATATGTTGTGTTTCTTCCTTAACATCCTAAGAAGAACTTAATGATGGAGAAATTTTAACATTTTATTCAAGGTGTTAGTGTCCCGTGATTTGGCTGATTGGCAAGCCAAGTGACAGGGTAACATCAAACCAATATTTGGAGCCCAAGGACCTATCCTTCCTGGACTCAGAGAGGGCTCTCTCTATTTGTGTAAGGGATATCTGTGTGTTTTGCTTCTTCTATTTCTGATTTTAGGCTAGTTATGAAGTAGGTTTTTGTTTTTTATTTTTGGTTTGTGAGGGATGAACTGATCAAAGACTAAGATACATAAAAATATTGTTAGATTAACTGGGCTATGGGGTCGAAAAGGTCAAGAAAGCTTTCAGATGGTGATAGAAGGTTATTGAAGGGCCGATTTGAGCGAGGTAAAATGGATCTTTGGGTAAAATGGAGTGGGATGGACACTAAATTTGTGAAGAACAAAGGATTTCAAACATAAATAGTTTAATCGCTGACATAAACATGGTAGGGCTAACCATTAATCATGAGAAATGTAACTATAAACTGATCAATGCATAGAAATAAACATTCAAGCAATACATTGAGAGATATGACTCTCTAACTTTACGAAATTGCTATCAGACTTTGGGGAAATACATTTAATACAAAAAAACAACTCAAATCACTATGAGGAAATGCCTAAGCATAATATTTCAAGCTATTGGGCACTTTGAAGTAAGATTGCATAGTTTTAGGCAAAGGGAAAGATCAGTACAAGACCTCCTTGGTTCAACAAATGAAAATTAAACAATCGAAGAGAGGTTTCAGACGTGGAGCTATGACTAGCCATGAGTAAGCAGGGCATACCATGAATCATATTTAGCATGCATAAAACCATAAATGAAACAAGCAAACAATTTCTTCAGTTATCAAAGAGAAATCAAGGATTCTTTGATATGACTAAAAAGGAAGAAAACATAGAAGCTATAAAGAAACAGGAAATTTGAGGTGCCTCCAAGGGCATGTCTCAAATATATTATCTATTGTCTTATAGCAAGCAAGAACATGGAATTATGAATGAAAACTAAGAATCATAACAGAAAGGGACACTATACCATTTTACCAAGTCAATGAATCCAACAACAGACCTCCTTCATCATCCAAAAACATTCAAGAAACTATCCAATGCATGAGACAAGTGTTTCTTCCAAGATTATATTGCTTCTATTTGTCATGTTCAGCCTTGTTTACAATGAATTCTCTTGGAATATATAGGCCAAGATGAGGGAAAACCTCCTAGTGCAACTTGCAATCTCATTGGCCCATCAAAAATATCTGATTTTTTCCTTGAGGCTTTGCAAAGCCCAAGGCACAAAATATCTAATAAAATATCTCAAAAATTATAAAAAAGGAAAATATATTGAATTTTCATAACTAATCATGCTGAAAAATAGCTAAACTCACATGAGGAAAAGTCACTTTAGAAAGGTACATTTTTCACAAAAATACTTAAGAAATATATCAGCAGAAAGTCCCCTGTCTTGCCGACAACTTTTGGAGGCCTTCCTGATGTCGCAACGAGGCCTGTGATAGCTCGTTGGAAATCTATAAATGTCTATTTTCTAAAAATTCTTAGTTTTCTCCAAACTGATCACTGGAAGTCTTTCAAAAGCTGACATTTGTGTAAAAACCCAAAAAATAGACTTTGCTGATAAACGGGGCAGAGTGTGGAAAAAGTGAGTGTTTTTCGCCATTTTGGGGGAGAAAATAATCTTCAATTGATCTGAAAATCGCTGAGTATATGACTCTAAAATTATGGCATCCAATGATACTATTTTCATCCTTTGAGGATGCCCCAAATAGAAATGGCGATGCTCATTATTTTTAGCCAAAAACTCAAAAATGACAAAAAACCAAAACTTGTTGAATTTCGCCCAATTTTGGTGAGCATGACCCTCAAGGGTTTTCAGAAACATGCTGTGAATCTGAGGCCAAAATTTGGAGCTTTGAGGTGTATTTCTTCATTTTTGGTGCTGGGTGCCTCCTTTGAGCTTCCTTGAGTTTTTCCTGTGTGGCCTTCAATTTCCGTCGGGCGAACTGATTGAGCTTCTTATAGTGCTCGGTCATCCTCCTTTGAAGGTCCAAATATCTATTGGCCTTCTCCAACTTCTTTTCCAAGTGATCATTCACCCTCTCGATTCATGCTTCTCGATTGTTCTCTATCTCTTGGGTGAACAAAGTAGTGAGAGGAATAGATTGGAGAATGGCAGCTTCTTCCTCCTTTTGTTTCTCAAGGGCTCTTCAAAGTCCCATGGTTCTTGGCCTCTTTCTCCTGGGCTGATCTTCATATTTGCTCTCACTGAACTCACCCATGATTTATTCCAATTTAACTTGTGCCTAGGAGGCCTCTTTTTTGTATTTGATGGCCCAAGTCTCATATACCGCCATGTGGAAACTCATCTATTTATTTTGAGTTTGCAAAAAGTGATTGAAGTTTCTAGCCCTCTCTAGATCTGCCTTCAAAGCATCAATTTTTTTTTCTCTATTGATCAAAAGAGTCTCTAGGATTCGGGCCTCATTGTCACTATCATCACTTTGGATTTGAATTATGTCAAAGTCCCTCTCCTTTTCATGGCTGCTTTCTTCTTTCTCCTTTCCCTTGCTTTGGGTGGCCTTCTTGGTCTTCCTCCTCTTGGGTAATTCGACAATGGGCTACTTGGGAAATTTTCCCTTGCTTCGGAGGGCCCTAGTAACATTTGGAGCTATAGTTTTAGGCACCCTTTTCCTTGATGTCCGAGGCTTGGCCAGTTTTGGAGAAGAAAGCATGGCCCCTTGCCTAGGAGAGGCAGCTAGCACATGATCTATTGGATCTTTTCCCTTGTTACTTTCCTCATCATCCTTGCCACTGTTTTGAGTTTTTTCATGGCGCTGCTCTTCATCATTGTGCTGCATATTATCACTATGATGCTCTTCAATTTGCTGCCCTTCCTCACTGTGATATTTTTCATTTTGCTGCCCTTCTTCATCATGTTGTTCCTCCTCTTCATCATGCTGCCCTTCCTCATCTTACTGTTGTTCATCATGTTGCCCTTCCTTATTTTGTTGTTGTTCATCTTCATCATGTTGTTCCTCCTCTTCATCTTGCTGCCCTGCCTCACTGTGCTCTTTTTCACTTTGTTGCCCTTCTTCATCATGCTCTTCTTCCCCTTGCTTCCCTGCTTCATCATGCTGCTGTTATTCATCATCATGCTCTTCTTCCTCATCATGCTCTTCTTCCTGTTCAATTATGGGAAATTTGAGCTTCTTGGGAATGGGCTTACTTGAAGAAGGCGAAGGATGGTGAGTGGAAAGTGAAGGATATGCATGGAATGAAGGAAGGGTGGAAAAATATGGATGTGTAATGAAAGTGTCCCAAGAGATTCCCTTCTTCTCAAGCTGATGGAGAATGACAACCTTGATGAGGGAATGATGGAAAAGGCAAGCTGAATGCTGAGAAGGAGGTCTTTTCTAAACAGTGGAGGCCATTTTTTCAATACTTCTGTGGAGGAAGAAGGGGATATTTAACAATTGGTCCCTTGTGAAATGCATGAACAACTGGACATGGTAAGCATAGACCCGGGAGAATATTCCCTCGCAAGTGAAGTATTTCATGATTATCTTCATCAGGGGAGCATAACTTGTCAATAGACATGAGAAAGGAAAGATGGATGGACATGTATCTCTATGCTCAGGCTTCAAAAAGGGTTTGTACTGTTCTGAGTCTAGGTGGCTTTGTTTAAACCACTTCTCTCTGACATAAAGGATTTTGGTGGCCTTGGAAACAGATCTAGGAGAAAACTTGAAATCCATGTCTGCCAACTGAAAGTGTTTCCCTTGAAATCTCAAAGCACAAAGATGTGTCAAGGGGGGGATATCGTTTCACCTCCTGCACCCTTTGACAAAAATCTAGACATCCAACCTCATGAAAGTTAAACAGGACTGATGGATGAGCATTTACCTCTTCAGTTGAAACAGGTTCAAACCTCCTGTGAAGGCCACTTCTACTGTCTTGCCTGGGAGGAATTTTTTTTTAGATACTCTTTACAAAAACAAGCTGTCTCAAATGGTCCTTGAAATGGTTTCTCAACAACACCCCTGTTTCTCCTTATAAATAATTGTTTTATCCTCTTTGATGTCAATCAAAAAGTATTTGTCAAATGAAAAAAAATCAACTTATCATTGTGCTTGGGAAAAATATTGAAAATATGTGTTGGTGATCCATTGTTTGAACAAGGAATTTTTATGTTTTGACAGAAACAAAACACCTTTCCCCCAAACAATATTCTTCTGTTGTTCACTGTTCTTCACAAAGGTAGACAAAAACACCCTCAACTGACTTTGAAAAATATTTCAACACACTCTGTTTTTTGAATTATGGAGGCTAGACAGAGTTTGTTGTCTTATAATATAAACAAGAAGTTTTTATATTTACCAAGCCTTCACATTATGATCATTTTTTTCACCTTTGATTTTGCAGATAGGGGTTGTTTTTGTCTTACCACTGTTAGGTCACTTTCCAGCAATTATGGGCTCTCTACAACTCTGTACTTTTTTTCTTGTAGTTTGTGTATGGTTTTCACTTTTCTCAAAAGAATTTAAGGCCCCTTAAGACTGATAAAAACACACCCTACCTATCACTGTAATGGTCTGTGATACTCACATCAATAAACAACTCTGATTTTGCTCAAAAACCCTACCTCTTATCACTATTTATGTCTTGTGCTCTTTATATGACAAACTTCTCTTTAAAGCCAGTGTTAAGACACCTCCAAATTGATTTGAGACCCCCTAAGCTCAAGAAAGTTTTTCTCCAGTTTTGACAAAACTCCGTCTCATATACCACTGTCTATCACATGTTTTTAAATGATGAAATGGTTTCAAAGGAACTATTTCTCCTTATAGAAAAACAACACGGAAAACACCCTTTCAATCTTTGAATTTTGCCAAGAGGAAAAGTAGAATACCTTGAAGAAAATATTAAGGACCTTGTTTGATTGATTGGGGCAGCTCCACAGAGTTTTTTGAAGGTGTTTAGGTGAGCAACATGTTCACTGAAAAGAACGCCGTGCAGTCGGGTTGGCCTCGAGCGGTGTTTGAACGGGTGATGCAGGCACGCCACGCAGCCGTTATAACCCTTTGTAACTTCACTCACAGGCACGTTGTGCAAGCTTCAAGGCCTTGAAACTCTGAAAAACGCTGAAATCACTTGCTTATCTGGTGAAAGAACTGAGGGGGCATTTGTTTGGTTGCTTTGAATTTTCACAATGAGACTTTGCCAATGGTCCCTCCACCTTTTATATGAAAGAAAATTCAAATGTTTTTATATCGTGCTTTGGAGGGTTTATATGCTTGAAAATGTCCCTTTTTTTTTTCAAAACATGAATCACTACCTTTGTAATTTCATCAATTTTAGAATGTTATAACGACCCATCTTTGATTTCGTTAATAACAAATTGCTGTGGACAACTTCTCCACTTCCCTTTCACTGTTTCTTCATTAAGAAAAGTACCCCTGTCACTGTTTGTCCATATTTGTTCCTTAAAAGAAAACTTGCTCAAAACCATATTAATGATTGTAGATGCATCCTTTGAATGATATTTCTCTCTGACAGTGGGTGAAACCTTAGTTGCATTCACCTAGGTTTGTCAAACATCTTCTATCAAAAATGAAATCCTTTAAAGACCCTTCCTACAATCATATGCAACAGCAAGGTATTTTCACATGTTTGATAGAAAAAAAAGGCCTTTGTTTGTGACAGTGGCATGTTTCATTTCTTTGAATGTTTCCCTTGAATTTAAAACAAATTCCATACCCTTTCCTCACATTGATGAGCCTGTCCAAATTTTGTTCACTTTAGCTGCAAGTTGCCTTTGAAGGAGATCTTTGATAGAAGAAAAACCAAACCTATTTTATTATTATAGTACCACTGCTTGGCTATCTTCTTAACAACATTTTTCCATTCATAATCATCCAATTGTTTCCCATTGCACTCAAACTCTGCCTTTGAAACAGTGAAATCATATAATCAATCCTTGAAACACCACTACTATGTTTGTGGTTTCATCCATTGGAGACAAGGTGTTAAACAAGTTTTTAGGAAATTTGTAGCATTGTTAGCGTTGTGCCCTTTGAATGAGGCTACACCTCTATTCCTGACCCTCTTCTTGTTAAATGAAGGAGGCCAGCATAATATTCCCAACCATCTGCTTTTAAATGAAGGAGGTTTTCAACCAATGACCTAACCATCTGCTCATGTTTGGAGGAGGTTTTACACAGTCATCCAACCCTTTTCTCATGTTTGGAGGATGTTTTACACAGTCATCCAACCCTCTGCTCATGTTTGGAGGAGGTTTTACACAGTGATGCTATTTCATCCCTTTGTCAAACTGTGTCATCTTTCCTTGTAGTGCCTATTCACAGTTAACTAAATAAAAGTGACAGATTGACAATATGCCATCAGGGGTATTCTATGAGATATGTAATCCTATTGTTAAAATACCCTTATACATCTTTAGACATCAAAAGAAACTTGACCTGTATCTGCAGAGTATTACTTGCTAGTCATAGGTTACTAACCTTTTGACTGTGTTTGCAGGAGTTCATTGAATTATCTCTATGTCCAATACTTTTATTCTAGGCTCAAAACCACATGAGAAGCAGCTGTATTCTCATGTTAAGTTTAATAATGTCTTTTGGAACACTGGTACACTTTTTCTTTTGAAAAAGACATTGAAACACTATATATCAACACAACATCAGTTCGACTTTTGAAACATGCACTACAGAGACACCAAGACTTGTTAGTGGCGCGACTTAAGGGTGTATCAGGCTTTATTTGTAGAATAGGAAGGTCATCTATGACTGGTTGATATTAGACAGAGGTTCTTTTGGCTTTAGGATAGTTTTCCAAGGGAGGAATTCCTAAAGCGCCACTACCTAACTTAGGGGAGATTTTTGACAGATTTGGAGTATTCTCTTTGGAGATGGTGGACAAGTTTGTATGACTGAGACTAGATAAGGCTTGACAATTAGGTTTTTTCTCATCATAGGCTGATTGAAAAGGTAGGAGGGAAAAATGTTTATGGGTGTTTTCTAGCTGAAAATTTTGACAAATTGGAGATCAGTTGCTAGAAAACTTGGCTTTAAAACTAGTCATCATCAACAGGTGAAAAATACTGATGACTAACACAAGGTTAGAAAACTTGAAAAGAGAATTTGATTGGTCTCTAAGCGGCAAAACTTATTAGTCTTATTTTGGAAATATTTCTTGGCTTTCAATGGGACCACTTGATTGGTGTTCAATCTCTAAATACAACACTACTGGCTGAAGATACTCTTGTGGATCTAGACAATTAAGCTCTGTTGACTCTGTTTTTGGATCACCAGACTGTTGTTGATTTTTAGTGTTTTCTTCTGGGAAATACTCCCGATCTTCTCCTTCTTCATGGAGGATAAGCTCACCTCCCTCTTCTTTAGCGTAGGCTAGAAGTTGTTTTTCTACATTTTGTCCAAAAACCACCATGGGTTGTTCTTCTTGGAGATTAATGGGTGTGAGCCCTTTTTCTGTAATGGATTCTTCAAACTTCTATTTATGGGGGTAGGGCGATTTCAAGGATATAGATGAAGGCTTCTTATCTTTGAGAGAATCAACTTCTTTCTTTGTGGAAGAGGATGCAGTGGCCTTAAGAGGGATTGATTCTTATAATGGCTTCTTCCCTTTACTAGGAGGACTAGGAGGGGTTTGTTCTCTTGATATCGATTCTTCATTTTGTTTTTGCCCTCGAGTTCCCTTTTTGGAGGACCTGGAGTCATATTTTTCATGGATTTGAGCTTTCATGAAATCCAAAACCTACCTGTAGTAACTGTCAACAGGGATAATTTTAAAGATGGAAAATTATCTTGAAGTTTAAAAAATTGGCGAATCTCGCTAGTCCCTAATATGAAAACTATAAAATGCTTATTGATGTATTTGTAAAATTATTCGAATTTATAATGATATTATATATATTATATATATAATTTTGGTGATTTTTAACGTAAAATAATTTTTTATTGTAAAATTTGGGCGAATCATTTTTATAAAAAAATGGAAATTGGCGAATCTTTCTTTGGAAAAACCATGGGAAATTAGCCCACCTACGAATATTAGCCCCTAAAATTTTCCATGACTGTCAATATCTTGATCCTATAGAGGGACCTCCTCTTATTCTTGTTCCCCTTGTAGGATGGGGTCACCACTCCTCATCATCAGAGTAGGCGAGGAATTGACCTTATTGGTTGTCTCTGACTTCCTCAGTCTGTTGCAACAGCTACAAAGGGGGCCTCCAATATTGAGGATTAAACCCTTGGTTATGAATCATTTTGTTGGAATAAGGAGGGGAATTCTTGGCCTCTGATTCTATCTTAACCAACTTATTTAAGAGGTTCTTTATCAGCTTGTTCATTTCTTCAAGTCTATACTCCTGTGATTCCCTCTCCTGATTTGAGGTAGAAGCGTCCTCCCCCTTCTTTCTTCTAGCTTCATGTTCTATCTTCCCCTTGAACTTACCAGGAGAATCAAAGTTTTCTTCTACCTCGAATGCATCATTCTAGATCTTATCCAATGATCCTGATCTTCTTTTTCTTAAGGTGAACCAAAGCTCTTGTTCAAATGCTCCTGCGAAGACCACCTTAGCAATTGCTTGGGGAGGCTTAATTTCTGTAGGAAGATTAATATAGATATTATTGAACCTCTTTATAAATTCTGTGACTTCCTCATTTTGTCTCTTTTTAAGAGCGTTGAACTCTGCGAGGACATATCCATGGTCCCTCTTCTCTCCCCATTTTAGTGTGAAGCAATTCTCCATTTCTTCCCAAGTGGTGACTGCATTATTAGCAAGAGATTTGAACCACTTTTGAGCCTCTCCATCCAGGGATTGGACGAAAAGCCTCAACACCACATCTTGGTGCTCTAAATTTACATTCTCAGCAAAAGCGCAAAAGTTTTCAATATGTTTCTGCGCAGAATTACTATCTTCCCTAGTGAACCAAGGCAACCGCTCTAGATAGTCTTATGGCATATCATTTAGAGTTTGAGGGAGGGCCAAGGGCGTATAATTGTTCAAAAGGAAACTCAGCACAACCATATGATTTAGAGGTGGAGGTAGATGGTGGATCTAAATTTGGTGTGAGGCCTGGTGAAAGCCAATATTACTTCTGATTAGGACAATTTTACAGTGGAGTCACCAAGGTGAGGAATGTACAACTCTCAACCCTTCGTGCTCACCTAATTGAAGGGTGAAGATAATGTTGTATACTGGGGAAAACATTTCTTCATTCGTTTCCCCAACAACGACGCCAAAAATATGTTGTAGCTCTTAGAGAAAGACTTGAGTTGCAAAAGACCAATGCCTAGGACATCTTAAAAATCAGAGGTTGAATGTGAACAATTGTATAAAATTCCTCTGACAAAATATGGAATAAGAGAACAATGGTTTTGGTGGCTCACGGATGGAGAAGACCTTGGAGTCGATTCATGTGAATTCCTTATACTATAAGAAGGCTCAAGAGGCTGTGAGACTGATGGCTTTTAAATGGGCCAAGTATAAAACAATGAACATAAATATTAAAATATGCAGAGGTGTTGAGAGAGAATGGAGAAGGAACCCATGAGAGACAGGCTTAAGAGATTTAAGAATTTTTCCCCAATGAACACAGAGGAAATGAATATGAATGAGATATGGACAACAACAAAGGTTCGTGGAGCAGAAATTAAGGGAGTGCAGCAAGCTTAATACATGAGCGTTAACACCTGAGCATTATAAAAACACGAATTCATGAATAAAATTGTAGACCACTAGTAGCTACATTACACGAACCATCAAAGAAGAATATCATGAAAGATGATTACACATAAAGAGGAGGTTACTGATAAAAAGGAAAACAAATACATACGGCTCATTGCTCCATCTCAGGCAATCCAAATATCAACTATTTATTCATATTAATTTTAAATGACTCTCTCAAATATGTGTCTCAGAGCACAGGGAGCACAATCATACAAAACTACAAAAAAATTCTTCAAAATTCCAAAACCCTTCTTTCATCTTAGAACTCACTACATATAGATTCCCCAGAGGGTCTACGGTCTTAATCATTTATGATCAACCCATACCTATGAAATCAAAATATCCTACCTAAATTGTAGAGCATACATCTAGAAAATTACTTATGTATGGAGAGAATTCAAGAAGGAATGGGTGAAATTGAGATTTCACCATCAAAACATCAAAATCAAATAGTAAACAACACAGACGTGGTTGATAATGGAGGCCAATTATGGGATCCTTCAGATGGTATGGAGAGGAGCGGTCGTAGGTGGGTAGGTTGTCTATCATCGTACGATTCCATCTGTTACTTGAAAGCCTCCACTCCCTTAGTATTATGATTTCCATTCAGTATGTTGTGAAGTGGCCAACTGTACTGCACGTGCCTGACTCTTTAGTGGAGGAGTCCTGAGAAAAATTAATAAAATACCACTACATGTTCCACATAGAATCTCATGATGTATTTTAACTACAGACTAGAAACTAGATTTCAGAGGGGGTCTCAAGTGGTAAGCAGTATCAAAGAGGGGGGGTGCAATATTATGAGAGGAAGGCACATGGAGGAGTGGGCGGTAATTGATACCGCCAATTTTGGACCACCCCACCCCTCATGATAAAGTTTGAATGTTGTGGGGAGGTCGAAACAAGATAAGGGTCGTCAGATGTAGGGAAAAGGAGTGGAGAAGGAGGAAAGACGGAGGGCGATTAGAGGTGGAAAGACGTAGCACACGGGTGGGAGCCAACTCGACATTTTCTATCCTTTTCTACCCAAGTCCTTTTTCCATGATTAACCCTTTTTCAAAGCAAAACAACGTCAAAAATCACATACCCAGACCTAAACAAATATTTAAATTTTATTCTGGAGCCACATTGCATCCATGACTACATCACATTTCGTAAGTTTTGCAATTTGCAATATAAGGAATGAAATTGGTGGTGACAAATGTGGGGCCGACTACATCGAAAATCACAAACTTTAATTTTTATTTATAAGTAGCAAGGGTTTTAGAATCTAAAACTTGAGAAGTACGGGGAGAGAAGGGTAACTTGGAGGAAGGTGGGACCCGCCCGCTGCCTGCAGATCACAAAAATTGAGGTTTAACCATAAGCGAAGGTGGTAAACACTAAAAGGAGTGAAGTGAGAAGTGTGGGGGAGAAGGTAGGTGATGTGGCACAGAGGTGGGACCACAGTCGCAAGTCGCAGATTGCAAGTTTCATAATGTGCACAACAAGGTTTAAGTGTTATTTGTTGTGAAGTGCGAAGTGTAGGGGAGGAAGGGGTGACGTGTCAAGGAGACCGACCCACCTTAATCACAATAAGTGAGATAGTAAAAGCGGAGGAGAAACATTGATATAGCGGTGAAAAAGGTAAAGTAGAGAAATAAAGCAGAAAGGAAGAATAGGTAAATTCTTAGTGATTTGCAAGGGAATTGGAATTAAAGGAAGTGTGGCGGGTGACTGGGTCCCACCACCATCGCACATCACACTTCAACATTTTTGAATTTTACCCTTTGCGCCTATCTTACAACACTTGCGCTCTGCGATTGCGAATTTAATCTCTGTCGTTGACCGATGAATGGATCAACGGTCCTCACTACTCCCTTGCTGTGGTTTTCTGACCTTGCCTCTTCAGTTGCGCCTGGTCATTTCTTATTTATTCATGTAATACTTTCCCCGTGTTCACGACTCGACCTGAACGTGTTAACGAATTGACCCAACCTCATTCAGGACTCTGCCCTTATTGTTTTTCTGTCTTAAATGTTTCTCTGTTGCCTTTGTCTCTACTAATGGTAACTACTTCTCTGCCTCTTCCATGTGACTTCCTTATAGGGACCACTTCCCCACTTTGTGTGTGGTCACAGGCCAACAGATAATATTCTTGATATCATGGAAAGCATAAGAAATGGCCCACTAGAAAGTAGCTCTAGCAATTTCAAGACCAAAAGGCATCTTCTTATACGAAAACATACCCTAGGGGGAAATAAAACAGTCTTGTGCTGATCTTTAGGATGGATGGTAATCTGATTATATCCTGAGAAATTGTCCATGAAGGAAAAAATATCATTCCCCACACACTCATGAATAATCTGATCAATAAATGGTGTGGGGTAATTATCTTTCAGACATGCCTTATTCATATCTCTGAAGTCAATGCAGAAATGGATCATTCCTTAATTATTGTCCACAAGCACTGGATTTGAAACCCATTTAGTCAAAAGAACAAGGTATATGAAACCCGCCTTAAGCAACTTCTCAACCTCAACTTTGATAGTTACGACTTTCCTAGGATTGATGGGTCAAATATTCTGCCGTATTAGCTTACCATTATCGTAATTCTTGATCTCATGCTAGAAAATAGATGGATCAATTCCAGGCATTTCCTCATAATACCAAGCGAACACATCACGAAATTCTTTAAAGAGATCAGTATAGATCTGAATCTCTTTAGGGGAACACTCAACTTCGATGAAAACATTATCTATAACATTGGGATCCCTGGAAATGTTCACCATAATATTTTTTGGAATGACATCCATATTACCTTTGGAAAAAATATTTGTTGGAGCCAAAGGGTTCAATATCAGGTGAATAGGACCAATAGACACAGGGCTAGACATTCCTGACTCAACCTCATGCAAACTAGGTAGAAATTATGACCGATGATGCAAATCATCCCACCATCTTTCCACACCAGTCATTGCCTATAGGATTTCCTCTTAAGATGGTAGAATAGTATCGAGGTAGTCCAAAGAAGAATATTAGTTAAGTTTCCAAGCTGGAGCCACATCTCCATCCAAATTCTCTGGTGAAAGAGAAATTGGATCGAAACCTACAAATTCAACAATAGAATGATAAGAAATTTACGCTGTAGATATAGGATATTCCATTCAACCCACTTGACCTTCTTCTAATCCAGTGGTAGGAGAAGGTAAGGTCCAAGGGTCCAAAAAATAATACGTTCAAAAGAACTCCCTTCGAGTAGGAGCCCTGGAGAATGAAATAGCATTGATATGAACAGAAGGAGGTGGAAGATCAAAGGTACCCATCAACGTGGTATACATACCAACTCCTATATTCTCCACAAGTTAGTTGGAATCATTCACCAAGGGAATAGTAGAGTCATAAGGGTCATTAGGATCTAACGAATAATAGTCCATCTGATCAACAGTGACAATCCTCCCTTCATGGGGAAAAAACAGGATGTGAAATAATGATGAAGCGATTGCATCCATCCCATAAATCCAATTCTACCCCAATAGAAGGTTGTAGTCCAAATCGGCATCAACTATCTCTACTTCGATATTAACAACTTTTCCCCCAACACAGATGGGAAAAGTCGAAACAATGCCATGTGGCCTTTAAGAATGAACATCAAATGTAGTCAGGAGAGTAGGTGAAGGAACGACTTGAGTAGATCCAATAGCTTTCCAACATGAGATAGAAATTACACATGTGGAAGCGCCTTTATCAACTACCATTCGAAAAATATTGATTTTTCGATATGTATATTTTATCTGGAAATCCATATGATGAGGAAGTCACTTCTTAAGATTTGACATATCGAATGTGATCATAAGAGAGTTCTTTGGATCTATCACCCCGATTGCAGTGAGTAATGCACTCCTTTGTGCCAGGAGTGACTGGAGTACCTCCAACGCAGACATAGCACAAGGAATCTAAGCTAGATCTTCCATGATGGAGTAGTTGTGGGCTTTCTTAGCATTGGGGTTGAGTGTCGAACATTTAGCATAACCTTTCGGCATGGGAGGTATAGGCTCAATTGTAGGCCTCTTAATATGGAGTGGCTCGGAAGTATTAGGAGCAGCCTTAGCCTTCGAAGATTCGGATTCACCATAATCACGTGATCTTGTGTCGACATCAACGTGAGAACTCACCATATATACATTTGAAGATGTAAAATTCAAAATTAACCCAAGCTAATGGGAATATTCATTTTTGTTTCATTTTTCTATTGCCTGAATAATTGTGTAAAGGAGGACAATAAAAACTCCTAAAACAACAAATAAATTAATGCCACATGTGAACAAGGTTAAATATGGGCTAACTAAATGATCACCCTTAGGTGTGAAAGGGGTTGAATGTTTTGACTGGGTCAACCATGACCAAATCAATAGTGATGTTTAGAATAAGTGATCCTCATTGATGCATAGCACAGTTTTAGTTGGAGGTTGCACATGTGAAAGAAGCTATTTTCATTGAGATGTTTTAGGGTTTTTCAAGCTCTCAATCTTATAAAAGGAAGAGGAGGACAGCATGAGAAGGTTGTTGATGTGATTACATTTTCCATATTTTATTATCTGTTTAGACATATCTCATTCTCCTTACTGTTTAGCAGAGAATAGTGTTGTTTAGCACAAGGATATCCTGTTAGGAATTCCATCTCTTTCCTTGAGAGGCCTCTTGTAAGAGCTTTCCATTTCTTGTCCACTATGAGGCTGAAGGCCAAGCTTCTACTTCCAACTACAATGCAGATCATGTTGAGGGTTTGGTTGTCTTTGTAAGCTGCATCAAATGGAGGCTAGATCTACTCATATCTAGGCCAATCTAGTGCCTCTTTTAACTGGGGAAGGCTTCTATCCCATTGTCAAGAAAGTATTGGATCATTGGAGCATCAGATCCACATCTTGGCATCAGGCCAAACTGATCTTAAACCCTACAACGCAATTTATCTTCCAGATCTGAGTTTTTATGTAGGTGTTGTTGTAGGGATTTTTGGCATAAATTTTTTGAGTCTTTCTCATGTGTTGGGGATCTTCCCTTCACCTTCGAGATCAATTGCAAAGGGTCATTCTATTGTATACATCAGATAAGATCTTAATATTCCTCTAAATATGAATATTTTTGTAGATCTGTAGCTTTAGATCTCAGATCTACTCCATGTGCTTCATGTATTTCTAAAAACCCCAAGGGGTATTTGAAGTAGAGACTATATAGTGTATGGATCTTTCATAGATCTAACTATTTTTGCATTATTTTTCTCTAGATCTAAGTTGTAATCAACAGTTGATGTAGCATAATAAAAATAGCGTTGTCAAGGTAGTTTCTGCTCATTTGTATGGTTGTTCCTGTTCTACATTGTATGGGCTTAATTTTACATCTTATTTTATATTATAAATGTTAAATAAGGGTCTCCATATTAGCCTCACACAAATATCTTGATGATCTACATTATTTTAATGCTTAACTGTTTAGTATTGCTGCATGTTCCCATTTGAATATTACAATGGTATTAGAGCATCATCTTGGCACAGCCTGTGCATTCTAAGACGCCAATATGTCTTTTCATGAAGAGAAAATACTGAAGAAGAAGATTGATTACACTGAAGTCAAAGAATACAAGGGTAAAACCCCTTTATCTGGAAGAATGAGAGGGAAATAGTTCTCAAAAAATCTATTCCAAACTATGCATGAACTGAAGAGTGAAATTAGGGGAATGAGGAATGAAAGACATGAAAATCCTTTGGAGAGATTTTCATATGAATAAATCCCCAATTCTTCATATTATGTGTGTGAGCATTCAACCACACAATCAGATATACGATGTTGTAGCATGCCTACATTCCTAGCAAGAGAAGAAGCATAAGGAGAGACACCGGAATAGGATACTCTAGGTGACTATCTCCAAGAATATGAATCTCAATCTAAAAGATTCAAAGAGCATCTAAGCTTCCTAGAGTTTTTTCAACTTAAGGAAGAGATAAGATCCAGCAGATACATGAGAAGAAGAGGGTGCATTTAGCACACTTTGGGTAGAACCTGTAATGTTCCCATTTTAGCACATGGCTAAATGGAACATTAAAATTTTTATTTTATCACCTAGAAGCTAAATAAATGGGTAAGGAGGCCCATGCTTATGAAAAACATTAATAAAATCCCTCATAGTGTTAAAGGGATCATCAAAGTAGCTTCATTTTGCACCCTCAAGTGTGAAAAGGGGCAAAATGCATGAAGACAAGGTCATGTTGACCAAGTCAAAAGCACTGCCATAGGAGGAGTGGCTTACCTAGGAAGCTAGCGCAGTGTGAATGAGGAAGAGGATATTTGGTGGAGGAAACCCTAATGGATGGGGCCCATGGAGAGAGAGCTTTCACTTGTTTAAAAGGAGGGCAAGGAAACCATTTTTTCTCATGCTTGTATTATTCATTTCATTGTCTATTCAGACAATTGTGCATTCTCTGTTGTTTAGCAAGAATTGTTGGGAGGAATTCCTGTTTAGGATTCTTCCACCTTCTTGAGAGGCCTCTAGAGGGATTGCTCATATTTTCCTCACATCCAGGCTTGAGGCCAAGCATCCTCCATCAAGAGAGCATTATTTCTGCAGCAGAGTAATGTTGTGTTGCTGGGTGTTGCAGTGAGGGTTCACTACATCACTCCCATTAGCTATTTTCAGAGGAGGAGCCCCTCTTCCCTTTGATATATCATATTGGAGATATCCCGGAGCTTATTACAGAATTTGGCATCAAGGCCAAGCATTTCTCTTCACCAAAAGCGTAGTCCCTCCTCTAGACTACATTATTTCTAAGTGTGTTTGCAATGGAGACTTGCTCCACATGTTTAGAGGGTGAGATCTTCGGTGAGAAAACTAGCCTTTCACTCTAGAGATCCTTTGGATAAGATTCAGCCATCTATTGTAGCATCATCAACTATCTACATCCATTTCTAGTTTTGAGTTGCAGTTGCTGCCCAACAACTTCGACATTTCTGCAGATTTTCCATTTTGTGTATATTTCAGCCAATCCCTTTGAGGATTGTGTATTGTATGTTTTCAGGGGTTGAGATATTGCTCCACCTTCTTTATTTGAGCTACTATTTTTAGATTCATGTATTATTGACATTTTGCAGCAGTTCCTCCTTAAGGATTGCACAGTCATAGCCGGGGCCTCTTTTATATAGCAGTATTTCTCTATATTTCATGTACATGTTTCATTGAGGAGGCATTGTTTGACTTGAGAGATCATTTCCTCAAGATCTTGTATACAATTGTTTCTACTATTATCTAATGTAATGGTTATGTAGATCTTCCGGCATTCATGGTTTTAATGCATTCACTACTATTTTCCAGCTCATGTTTATGTATTGTTGAACCCTTGAAGGAGAAATAATTCAAGCTCTATAGATAGAGTCTGAAGATGGCCAGGTAGCCTCTGGATCTCATCCTTTTTCAAGGTGACATATCCAGTAAATGCCCCTGTAGTCAATCTCTCGAATAGAAACTTGATATTCCTGAAAAAGGGATATTAAAGTGGTATCAGAGCATGATCTCTAGCTCAGCCTGTGAGTCTAAGCCAAAGAAGATCAATATGATGAAAAATATGAGTTTACTCTCATCTATTTTCAGATCCAGAGAGAACCTCTCTAAGGAGGTTGAGAAGAATGAAGAATGAGAAATGGAGGGACCATGCACTTCCTATTCTCACAGAGAAAAAGGCCAGAAGCATGAAGAATAATTGGAATTCGAAATTCTAAGTGAGTATCTTGCTGAATACTGGGCAATCCCAAGAGCTCTAGCTTTGCCACAATTTATTCAGCAAAAAGAAGAAAGAAGACCCCTCAGCCATGGGATGATGAGAGGCAATAGGTTTCTATTGTCCACATTTGATGGATCACTCACATGTGCAGTAGAAGTTTGGGTGAAGAAGTTAGAGGCTTTCTTCCTGCTACATCATGTAGTAGACAGAGAGGCTGTAGAAATTACAGCGCTGCACCTTGAAGGTGAAGCAAATGATTGGTGGATCAGCCATCTAAGCCACACAAGGGTTTCTACTCTTGTTGAGTTTTCTCAAATATTGATCGGGAGATTTGGCAGAAGGAGGGAGGAACCCTCACCACCAGTTAATGAGGCATGTACCAGTGCCGTTGAGTCCATGGGGGAGAAACCTTCATCTTCAACAGTTTGGGAGGCCAACACTCATGAGGAGGAAACTCTTGCAGCCCTGCAAGGAGCTTCCACACTTCCCAGAGGTATGATAAAAAATCCATCTCTTATCATTTCAGAAAACACCTTGGATGGGTCTACATCATTGCATACAGTTGACATAGAGCAACATGATAAAACTGCATTGTACATGAGTAGTGATGCAAAGGTGATATCCTGGAGAGATTTCAGTAGAGGTGCACTCCCACACATCATGGAGTGTAAGATTCTTCATCAGTTGGAGGAGGTTTTTCCCTTTTCTCAGGAGAAGATAGTAGATGTAGGACATCTTCAGATGGATAAAATCTCTCATGCTTGTGATGGACATCCCTTGAGCCATGCACAACATGATGGGAGGTTTTTTCCTACCACCTATTTGGATCCTCATAGGGTCAAATTGATCCTCGGGAAGATTTCATTTCAAGGTCCCATGAAATGCAGGAGCTTGATTTGGGATGATGGTAGCCCTCCTAGGAGGAGTACCAAGATGAAGGGTGGGAGAATACATCCACAGTTGATTGATTAGATGTGGATGGCGAGCAAGAAGCGAGTAAGCTACTTGCAGATTTACGATACCGGGAAGCAGGAAGCTTGGTTGCGTTGGTTTCTCTTGAAGGAGTTTGGCCATCACTTGGCATGCTCTCTTTCCAAGGGTATGAGGATGGAGAAGATGTGGCAGGATGCTGGTATCATTGAGCATCAAAGAGTATGGGTACATAGTGATGATGCAACATTCATATCATACACTATGTCTTCATCACATATCTTGTATGATGAGAGCATGAGGAAGCAACAAAATCATTTGTTGCTGGGGTTATTCTTCGGAGAGCAAGGGCATATTTTCTCTCACTTCTTGTATGATGTTGCAAGAGTAGGAGATGGCACTATCATGGTGCAAAGGCTATACTCCTTGGCCCTTGGAGAACAGGGATCACTCCCACCTTGGGAGAGATTCCACATTTGCAGCAACATTATTGGAGGGTTTCCCATCTTTGTTGGAGAAGCTGAGGGAAACAATGCCGTGACATCTAGAGATTGTCTAGTGCCTCATGCAGAGGAAGGAGGAGCTCTTGCTCCAAGTAGAGGGATGCTTGCATCTTTGCAAGGAAGTCCCCAGGATCACAGGTATGGAGATCAAGGCATAATTCATGTTTTACATGTGCCATTGTTGAGGAGGTGTGGAACCATGGAGACACCAGGGGGAGATAGGGAGGATGACCATCATGATGTGATGAGGAGCCCACATCCATATCTATATTATGTGGTTGATGCACCTAAGAGGGTGATTGGATTACGCAGTGGAAGTATGGATAGACCTGTTCATTCATATATTCAGTCGCCTTTTGATGATGATGTCTCATTGCATGGAGACATTTTGTCGGGGAACCCACTAGATCAGCAGATGATGAGAGATGATTCACATGTTGAGGCACCATTCATTGATTTCAGGAGGGTGGAGACCTTGGGAGACAACTTTACAGCGCTGAGAGACTTGGGTAGACGTAGGGAGGAGAGACACACTCTCTCAACATCATTTTACCCACTCTCATTTCATATTCTATGTTGTGGCAGAAGCAGCAGGGGAAGGCTAGAAACCTTCCAACTTGCATCTTTGGCATAGGAGATGTCAAAGAAGGAGATGACCATGTGACAGATATCCTTCATGAGGAGTCATCAGCACTGTGACTATGGAGGATAGATCCATGTTGGAGCTCCAGGTTGTTGGTGGAGTATTCCCAGGATCATCTTGATTGCATTATATTGACAAATCAACATATGAGGAGATGCATAGATCATGTGAAGATGGAGGAGATACATAACTCTTTGGAGGAGTTAGCACTGCCACATCCTTTCTCTTCGAGGATGAGAGGAGATTCATTCTTGAGCCACTCCATTTTCATACACAAAATTTATGGTAAGGGTATTGTTTGTTTGCATGATGATTTGTATATTCATCCCTTGACCATACATGTACAGAATGTTGCTCCAAGGAGGAGCATTATTCTTTCTAGACCCCATGGTATACTTGAGGCCATGAGCACTATTGGTGACCACTCCCTAGGAGGACTTGGGGGGGAAATGTATTTTGGAGGACATGCTCACCTTGCACCATACATCATGCACTTTCTCCATACATTTGAGGAGAGTAGTACAACAAGCAAGTGGTTGAGAGGCCACACCTTTTGTCATACTCTTCTGCAGTTGAGGGTCAAACTGCATTGGTTACAATTGAGGGACCATTGTCCTTCTCCCTTGCCACACATGACAGCAAGCATGGTTTTCATTATGGTTCATTACTTTTTTGTTGTCTTTGTATTTTATGAGAGCATGATTGGGGGAATGGCACATTGGTTGGATGTGTCCCTTGGGGGAGAGATCTCCCACATTATTTTCATTGCATGTTCTAATGGGAGCATGACAACATAGGTGGCCACTACAGCAAAACATTTGTTTCCTTTTGAGGTAAGCCATGTGATTTATTGGATACCATATGATGATGACTTCCAACTCATCACATATGAGATGATTTGGGACAACATGTTGCATAACGCTGGAGAAGAGATCCTTGGAGGTCCAGTCTTCACCCTGCCACTAGAGGGCAACATTATTGCAGCCCAAGATCAACATATATTCTGCACTTATCCTAAGGGGAGAGGAGGACATCGTGGGGTAGGCTATTTTTTCTACCAAGATCGGATTTTCAGCCCACCTATATTTCCAAAGCCAAAGGTGGAAGATGATTGTCAGGAGTTGCCATGTTGGGAGGTGACTCCATTTGTATGGATGATTGCTTGGGTATGGAGGATCCACTTGAGGAAGATGTTCCTCAACACATTTCAGACTCCATGCCTTAAGTGGAGGTTTTTCCAGTTCTATCCTTGCAGTTGCTTGAGGACAAGCAACATTTGGGAGGGGAGGACTATAATGTTCCCATTTTATCACATGGCTAAATGGAACATTAAAATTTTTATTTTATCACCTAGCAGCTAAATAAATGGGTATGGAGGCCCATGCTTATGTAAAAAATTAATAAAATCCCTCATCGTGTGAAAGGGATCATCAAATTAGCTTCATTTTTCACCCTCAAGTGTGAAAAGGGGAAAATGCATGAAGACAAGGTCATGTTGACCATGTCAACAGCGCTGCCATAGGAGGAGTGGCTCACTTAGGAAGCCAGCGCAGTGTGAATGAGGAAGAGGATATTTGGTGGAGGAAACCCTAATGGATGGAGCCCATGGAGAGAGAGCTTTCACTTTTTTAAAAGGAGGGCAAGGTAACCATTGTTTCTCATGCTTGTATTATTCATTTCATTGTCTATTCAGACAATTGTGCATTCTCTGTTATTTAGCAAGAATTTCCGGGAGGAATTCCTATTTAGGATTCTTCCACCTTCTTGAGAGGCCTCTAGAGGGATTTCTCATATTTTCCTCACATATAGTCTTGAGGCCAAGCATCCTCCATCAAGAGAGCGTTATTTCTGCAGTAGAGTAATGTTGTGTTGTTGGATGTTGCAGCGAGGGTTCAATACATCACTCCCATCAGCTATTTTCAGAGGAGGAGCCCCTCTTCCCTTTGAGATATCAAATTGGAGATATCCTAGAGCTTATTTCATAATTTGGCATCAAGTCCAAGCATTTCTCTTCACCAACAGCGCAATCCCTCCTCTAGACTGCATTATTTCTGAGTGTGTTTGCAATGGAGACTTGCTCCACATGTTTAGAGGGTGAGATATTAGGTGAGAGGACCAACCTTTCACTCTAGAGATCTTTTGGATGAGATTCAGCCATATATTGCAGAATCATCAACTATCTACATCCATTTCCAGTTTTGAGTTGCAGTTGCTGCCGAGCAACTCCGACATTTCTCCAGATTTGCCATTTTTTGTATATTTCAGCCAATCCCTTTGAGGATTGTGTATTGTATGTTTTCAGCGGTTGAGATCTTTCTCCCCCTTCTTTATTTGAGCTACTATTTTCAAATTCATGTATTATTGACATTTTGCAGCAGTTCCTCCTTAAGGATTATGCACTCATAGCCAGGGCCTCTTTTATATAGCACTATTTCTCTATATTTCATGTACATGTTTCATTGAGGAGGCATTGTTTGACTTGAGAGATCATTTCCTCAAGATCTTGTATACAATTGTTGCTGCTATTATCTAATGTAATGGTTATGCAGATCTTCCGGCATCCATGGTTTTAATGCATTCACTGCTATTTTCCAGCTCATGTTTATGTATTTTTGAACCCCTGAAGGAGAAATAATTCAAGCTCTATAAACAGAGTTTGTAGATGGCCAGGTAGCCTCTGGATCTCATCCTTTTTCAAGGTGACATATCCAGTAAATGCCCCTGCAATCAATCTCTAGAATAGAAACTTGATATTCCTGAAAAAGGGATATTACAGAACCTTTCTACCTACATTTGATGGATCACCTAAGAGCTCAACCAAGTCTTGGGTAAAGAAGCTAGACACACATTTCCAGCTACATCAAGTTTCAGAAGAAGAATCCATAAGAGTAGTAGCGCTGCACCTCCGAGGTAAGGCTTATGCCTGGTGGTTGTTTAAATATTCTTTATTGAGAAATTTAAACATCTCTACTTATGAAAATTTCACTAGGAGGTTAGTGAGAAGATTTGATTTTAAGCCATCAAAAAATTCTTTGGGTGAGAAAACTAAGCCCAAGAATTCAGAACCCTTGCATGAGATGGAGGGATCCATGAAGATAACTCCATTCCAGAACATTTTTGAGGGGTTTAGAGATCTGCTACATGATTTTCCAAGGGCAAAGACCCCACTTCAGCAAGAACATTCTTCTTAAGAAGAAGACATGAGTGTTCCTTTTTCAAGGAAAGAACAAGAGAAAGGATCTCTTGTTGATAAGGTATGTTCCATTGATGAGGAGAAGAAAAAAGAATAGCTGGAAATATCCTCCAGCACTGTGACAGCAGGAGGAGATCTATTTTTATTGGGAGATGGAGATGAAACCATTGCTTCCACTGGGAGGACTCTTGTATCTTTGCAAGAAGGCCCCAAGGATCTTACACGTGAAGAGAATGAGCAACATGTGTATATGATGATAGACAATGAGACAAGACAATGGAAGGAATGTGTCCCAACATTGCATCTAGTTTTGGGAACACACACTATCGCAGATCACTCCTTTGTGATCAAGACTCTTGACACCAAGGAGATGATCGGTGTTCATGAGTTAACTACATCTAAAGGGAGCACCTTAGACTGTGAGATCTTGTAGAAGGTGGGTGAAGGAGAGAAGATGAAGGATCATAGCTTTGATATGATGGAAGGTGATCCTCTATTACATCAAGAAGAAGATGGGGAAATTGCTCCAATCATAAGCACTCTTACATCCATAAGAGTGATGCCCCATTATCATGAGACTTCCACAAAAAAATGAAAGATGGATTTGCACAGTGGAAGCATTCATAACATGTTCCCATCTATTTTTCACATGGGAATGAGCCATGAGACATCATTATCTTGTGGTATACCACCTGGGAGACCACCTGATTCAGATTTTGTGGATGATATTTCATGCATTGATTCTCCATTCATAGATCCAATAAAGAAGGGAGCACTAGAAGACCATACTACAATGCTGAGAGTATGGGGAAGGCTCAAGGAGAGGGAAAGTACTTTTCCCTTATCATCATTATCCATTCTCTCATCTCATACTACACTGAGAAAAGATGCTGCAAGGAGGAAAAATGACACCATCATGGAGCAAGTAAGGAAATCCTTGAATCAGGAGAATAAATTCTAAGAAATTCCATTTTCTTTTGAGCATGTGCATATGCAAGGAGGGCAGCAAGGAAGGAATGGCAACCCTCCACCTTATACCTTTGGCATGGGAGATGTCAAGGAGGAGAAAAATGGGAGGCATGACCTTCCAACATACACCTTTGACATAGGAAATGTTAAGGAGGAGAGCAGCAACATGGCAAACATTTCAGATGACACATTATCAGCACTGTCATTTTTGGGAAAACTAGATCCATATTGGAAATCCCAACTGCTGGTGGAATATTCCAAGGATCTTCACACTTGCATGGTTCTTGATGACTTGCTACATGATGAAGGCTATTCAATCCTAGATGGAGTCATCTATAATCATGGTAGGATCTTCCTGTCTAGAGCCTCCAAGCTCAAGGAGAAGCTACTACAAAGGGATTATGAAGAGTTCTATTTCAGCCAAGCATATTCCATGAAGCTCAACAACATAATCTTGAGGAGCTACTATTGGGAGGGCTTTGAGAAAGAACTATATCAACATTGTCAGAGATGCATGAACCTTGTGGAGATGGAGCAGCAACATAACTCTATGAAAGAGTTAAATCAGCCCTCTCTTTATCTCTTTGAGGAAGAGGATAGTGTTGAGGCATAAAAGGTATATTTTTAACACCTAATTATCTCACATTAATTATCAATCCGAGAACGTCTTTTTGTTTCAAGAGTGTACTCTGTCTGAGACTGCAATTTAGCTAAGAGTAATGCTATGAGAGATGTAGTATAGTATTCTAGATACAAGAGTAAACAAATTCTTGTAAAGAAATCTAATTACAGTAACATGAATGGAAATACTCTGAAATCTTAACTACTCACTCTACAAAGCATCAATCAGGAATACAGTAGCAATAACTCATTCCCTTAGAAATCGATGCAACTGAAATCACACTGAGACAAGGCAATCAATCTGGGAACTTGAAGGCAGTAACCAATGTTCTCTACAGTTGACAGTCTTTCTCTTTAATAAATCAAAGTGAAATCAATATTGAACTACTTGCTGATGAAAATAACTAAGAAGAACTTCTTCTAATAGAAAGAATTGGAAAGGAACAAAAAATCATAATTCCTATGTGTACACATCAATTGTAAACAATCTCTCTGCAAATCTGAACCTAACGAATTAGAAATGAACAGAAAACAGTAATTGAATAGAAAATAGCAATTGAATAGCAAATGCAAACTTAACAGAATCAGATAACAAGTCTTCTTAAACCCCAACCCTGTCGACAACCAACACTATGAAATAGTCAATCGAAATGAACCATAATCCAATGGAACATCAAACAGAATTAAGTTTGGAACAAAAAAGCTTTATAAGAGATAGCAAGATGAATAAGACAGTAATCATGATCCCTGATAAAATAAAATAGCAATGCAATTCATTAGCGCACACAGAAATCCAGTACTCAATTCAACAACAATCAAACAACTCTGTAATCGTAATGAATCTAAATGTAATTATCACACGACAGTAATCAAAGGATATAAATAAAAACAACAGAGCAATTCCACCAGGGCCGGGCCCTTAGCACCAGTGAAACACTGTTGGGTTACTTTAGAGCTTGAAAGATGAAATGAGACGCGCCTTTGTATTAATTGAACATAAAATTATTACAGTGATCTCTCTCTGAACACGAGAGTCCATAAAACGTAATATTACAAAAGGAATGTTTTTAATCAAATGATCTAACTCCTACAATCACTAAAGGCGTTGCCTTATATAACAAACTCCGACAGACAAGACAAGGAAGGAGATGAGGTTTGAGTAGCGATCCCTCAGGATCGAAGGATCCTAAGGGATTCACTTCCCTTCTTTCTTTAGCTGTCACTTGATTTCCTTTAACCGAAGCCGAGCTGAACCCTACCTTTTCTTAGTGATGCTTTCGAATTTCCTTGTCTTTGGTAGGATTTGGTCTAACGCTGGAGGAACAGCAGTTGCATTTAATTTAGCCTCGCCTCTGATATAGCTGTTCACCTCACCTAATTCCTGTTTTTAGCAATAAAAGGAAGTTCTTATTCACATTTTACAATAAACATAAATCTTCACAATTCTACCACAATTCTTGTAATAAATCATCTTTCTAAGGTAAAAATAATTATGTTTAAAGTAAAAGAATGGGAAAACACATAGTGAATTCATACCTTTTCCACCGCTCAACAGATAGATCTATGCACCACTCCATTGATATGAGGAGGATTGCTGGCGAAGAACATTCTCTTGTTACGCATGCTTTACATTCTGATTTTATGCATTCTTTCACCATGTTTATGTAGACCATGACTCCAAGGAGGAGTATTATATCTTTTAAGCCTCATGGCCAATATTGGGCCACAAATTTTTTTTAACTTGGCCACTCCCTTAGAGGAAAGAGGGAGATTTTGCAACATGATGGGTGTTTCCCTAAGGCACCAAATATATCTCACTTTCAGCTATGGTGGGATGGTATGGGTAGCAAGTAAGTGGTGGGAAAACCACTTACCACATCTAGATCTGATGCAAGCAGGAGATGCTCTGTGCTGGTTCCATATATGGGACTATGATCCACCTCCATATGCACAAATTTTTATTTGTATGTACATTGTTTTGATCCCCTACATTGATGATGCACTTCTACTTTTTATGGGGATGTATGGAGGAAGGAGGGAAGGAATGCATGTGCCCTATGGGATGGATACTCTCCATGTACCTTATGTTTCATATTTCAGGGAGAGCATTGGTCAAACCTGTTGGGGTTCCCATGTTTTGGCCAGGTTGACAGAGACCAAAAGATGAGACAACATATAACCAGTTTCAGACCTTAAGATCTAGCCCTCCTAGGTCCAGAGAGGGATCTCTCTATATGAGTCAAAGGATATGTCTTTGAAGCTCTTAGATTATGATTTTAGGCTAGTTTTAGGCTCATGGTTGTTTGTTTGATTGTTTGTGTTTGGTTGGAGGGAATCAGGAAAAGAAGGACCAATAGAAGACAAGGATGAGCAAAGGAGAAGCTTAGGCAGAGACAGATAACTCAGAGAACATCAAAGCCATTGGGCTATGGAGTAAAGAAAGGATTTATTTGTAATCAATGTGCAAACTTTCAGTTGGGCTAGTCACCTAGAGCATTTGGATCTTGAAGGAGATATTTGGAATGGGACATTAAGGGCTGAAAATGAAAGGAGGAGGACCAACCAACTCTGTCTATAGATCAGGCCAGAGGTCATTTAACTCCAGGCCTGCTTGGACAAAATTAGAGGCAAAACAAGGGATCTTGGAAATATTTAATAAGGTGTCAAGGTCCTAAAGAGGTAGAGACAGGGTTCTAAACCTCCCAGTGTTCCCAACACATCCAAATAAATCTTGACAAGAACATCTGAACATAGACTTCATTAATTCATACATCAGAGAGCAGGCAATAACATCCACTACACTGGTTAAACCAATTGAAACCAACATTCAGATACACATATAAGCAGAAAACATAGAAGGCTGGGAGAGCAGCAACATAAGGTACCTATCAAGGGTAAATCTTATGCCAAACTTTTGATGGAAGCCTGAAGAAACATGATGAAATGAAAGAAAGTCAATCACAAATAAAGAGAAAGGAAAACATCACCAGCTGCTTTAGATCAGGATCCAAAGAAACATGCTTGTCATATTAAAGACAACACCAATCAGGTACATCATAGCCCATAGCTTGAACATTCAGTCTGAATACATCTAATCTCAGCCTATCTTACAATGTTACACAGAGAACTTGTCTCAAGAGGAAAATACTTGCATTCCACTGATTTCTCATCAAAAACCATTACAATGTTTCCTTCTGTGCTTTATAGCAAAGGGTGGGCCTAAGATCGACTAAAGGAGCAGGTGGAAATTAAATGTATATTTAAACACAACAATGAATGCAGGGCCAAAACCCATTCTGCTTGACATGCTGTATATTTAATCTCTGTCACCTTCCCTGTGAGAGAATGATCTGCTCCAGATTTGATCTTGACATCTTTTGGCTGAAGTACTCCTGGATGATTTGAACAAAATGAAATAAACTGCTAGGAAGGTCTGTCTCATAATGTCTGACTATTTTTGAGCTGTAGTCTGGTGGAAAACTCTTCAGGGACATGGTGCATAATAAAATTTGTTTGGGCGCCATGTACTTGATGAATAAAAAACACTCTGCTGACGAAAAACCCTGATATTACCTTTTGCCTGTGCTCAGGATCCTTTGATCGATCCTCGGGGTCTGTGAACTGATGCTTTGCCTCTTAAACACTGATTAAGGCTCAATATCTTCATTATCGTGCCTTAATATTCTTTGCTTTGTCCTATAATACTCTGCTACTTCATTTCTGCCTTTGACAGGTTAGCTCGGGTTTAATGGTGATGGGAGGTTTTCTACAGAGTTCGAACTCTATTCCTTTAATGAACATCTCGTCTCCACCTTCCCGGGCCTTTGTTCATAAATTCAGCCGCTGTGGTTGATCTTCCTCGGATTTAGTTGTCCTGGTAGCATAGAAGTGCATCACGGTGGCCATTCTTTCTTTATAAACCTGCAGGAAACACGAAAACCGTGAAGAAATCCATGGACAAGGGTGGCGGGTGATGTAGATGGGAGAAATGGACATGCACTCGGTGACATGGCGGAAGAAAACATAGAAGAATGGTGAAAAAATGCTCAGGTATGCAGTCGGCAGAGCGCAGGGTGAATAAACGTGAAAAATTCATGATAAACACGTAAATAAACCAGTTTTATGTAATGGACTGGGAAGGAGTACAGAGGACGCACGTGGCGGTGACATGGCGGGACGTAAAATGATGGACGGGTGGCGTGGAGGTCCCGAGGCAACGGAATGGTCAATGGCAGAGAGATAACTCGGGACCGTTGATCACTAAGAGATCAACGGTGGGAGATGATGGACAGTGGGCCACATACATGGCAAACACGAGCTAAAAAACACGCAGGTTTGTTAACGAACGGGCAGCTACGACGCGGGATAGCCGTTGGATGGAGCACCTAGGATCGGACGTTCCACGGCGATTTCGCGCGCCGTCCTCGTCCCGACGTTAACGAGCGGGGGATAGGTTTAACGGTGGAGAACGGTGGTTTTGAAAACGTACACAAGGACACGTGGCAGCAGTTGTGTGGAATTGCTGGGGCTCCGAGGAAACCCGCCCTGTGCGCAACGGTGGTGCGGAGAAAACAGGTGGTTTCAGGGCGTATGACGCATGCAGGTGTGGGGACCACCATTTCGGGCGGGATCCGCGCCGTCGAATCGGATTTTTAACGGATGGTCGAGATCCGTCGATCAAACAAAATATATTAAAACCCACAAATGCGCGTTTTCAAAGGTTTTTTGATGATTTTTCATGCGGAGAAAGGTTTGGAGGGGCTAAGCGCCTAGTGGATTTGGCGTTGGTCACGGCACCGGGTCTTATGCGAGAGGAAAGTGCGGAGGTTAATGGCGAAAGGGGCTAGGACCAGAATACATAAATTTCACCATTTTAACTCATTTTTAATGCATTTTGGGGGCAATCAAAGGGTAACGGTAGGGGAGATGGAGGGGGGAAACTAGGGAAATAAGGGAGATGGGAAAATTTAAAGGGGATTTTGGGGGATTTAGGCATAGAGAGGGGGAATCTTGGGGGGGGGGGGAAGAAAAGGAAAAGAAGGGGAATTGATGTATTTCACAGGGGTAAAGGAGGGAATAATAGGCCCCTTTTGAGCAATGTACTAGCAGAGAGGATTTGTATTAGGCACAGCAATTGAGAGACTTCAAGGAGGATGGGTTTTCAGGGGAAAGGCATTCCTTGAAGGCTCAAAACAATCTAGCCCCCAGCTGGCTTGCCAAGCATTTCATAGGGGGCTAACAGTGGCTCCACATGGGGATGGCTTCTCCTTGGAGGAGTCAAGAAACCAGATATGATCTTTGGAGTAGGCCAGATGCCTGCTGTCATAAGCCATCTTCCTTCTTTGATTTTCAGCTGCCACAAACATGATATATTAGCAGAAACATTTTCCCAACCAATCTACCTACCCAAACTATAGTTCTACATCTTTTCCCTTTTGGGTGCATTTGTGCTTGCAGACACTTTACATTTATTTGCAAAAGAAAAACAAACCTATTCTAAATCTACCCTTATTGATCCATGAGGCCAGATTAGACTGTTGACCTCATCTATTTCTCTACCTAATCTACTACTTGTTGGGATTAAACTGTCCAACAGGTTTCTTCACCTACATTCTAAGACAGGAAATTTAAACACAGCCAAGCCAGGATTAGGCTATCTGACTTGCTGGGCAGAAACTTGTAGAAAACAAAATTGTAGAGGCGTGTAATTCTGCAACTGTGAAACATCCTTCTTTCTTTCTTGTGACTCAGGTTTTGAGCATGTTTGAGTCACTTCTTTCTTTGATTTCAACTCTAGCTTTGGGCAGATTAGAGCTGATTCTTCTTTTCACTGCTGGTCCAGATTTTGAGCTTGTTAGGACCAGCTATTCTGCTTCCTTTTGGCTCAGATTTTGATCAGGTTTGAGCCATGATTTTTACTTCAGAGGTTCATGTTTTGAGCATGTATGAACCTCTCTTTTCATTCTGTTTTTTGGAACATTTTCTTTTCTTTTTTTTAAATGAAACTTGCAATGGTATGTACAATGGAGATGAAACTGGAAATGGAAAATCAATCGAAGTAATGTTTGAGCATCCTGCCATTGACAGGACCCCCAAACAATTATGTGCCATCAAGTTCTTGCAGAAAAAACTCATTAGGACCCACAGTGGCCTGGATGATATATGGACCTTGCCACAAACTGTCAAACTTACCATGTTTGCCTTTGTCCTCTCTTCTCAAATCCCATCTCAGAACCTTATCTCCAACCTTGAAATCTGAAGCTTTGGTTCTCTTATCAAACTGTCTCTTTATGCCTTCCTGTACTCTGACAGCTCTGCTATAAACCTGCTCCCTTTTTTGCTACAGATGGATAGTTTCATTGATTCTCCTTACCATACTGTTTTCTTCTGATTGGATCTCTTGGAAAAGTTTGATCACTGGAACTCCAAGACTAGTAGGAAACACTGCTTCAGTCCTGTAAACTAGCTGAAAGGGTGACATGCCAATAGATTTCTTTGTAGTGAGCCTGTCTGCCCACAAGGCATGTATCAAATTTTTATGCTATGATCTTTTGTTCTCTTCCAGCAGCTTCTTGATGATTGTAACCAGGCTTTTATTTGATGATTAAGCTAGGCCATTACCCTGGGGTTAATAGGCAGTTGAATGTCCAAGTGCTATTCCGTACCTGTGACAGAAATCAACCATTCTTTTGGATCCGAAAGTAGCATCATTGTCAATGATTATTTTCCTTGGACAACTAAAACGAGATAAGATGAAGTCTTCTAGGAACCTAATGATGACAGAGTCAGTGGCATTCCTAGTGGGTATAACTTCTATCCATTTAGTGAAGTAATCTGTAGCAGTTAGGATCCATTTATGTTGTCCAGATGAGGCAGGATGAATTTCTCCTATAAAGTCTAGGCCCCATTGCATGAAAGGGCCTTATATGGTGATTGGTTGCAGAGGGAGGGGAAGGAGCTTTCTTTTGCCCTCAAAGATTTGGCATCTGTGGCAGGCAAGAATCATTTTATGGACATCACTAAAGAGTGTAGGCCAATAGTAACCAGCCCTAAGTATCTTATTTGCAGTGGTTTTCCAACTCAGGTGGCCTCCACACTCCCCAGCATGGAATTCTTGTTTGACTCTTTCAGCTTCAGTTTCAGACAAACATTTCAGCAAAAGGCCATTTGGATTTTTCCAATATAGATTCTCATTCAAAATGCAGTAATTTCTAGCCTTGAGTTTTATGAATCTGGCCTTTGTTTTGGACAGTTCTGGAGGGGCATTGAGGTTAGTGAGCACGTAAAGGATATCAGTATACCAAGGAGAGTTCTGAAACTGCTCCTCAACAGTTGGATGGGGCAATCCTTCCTGCTCATCTAAGGCATTCATCATGTTAATGTCAAGGGCCTGCAAGTTTGATTCAGCCATTAACTGGGCCAAGCCTTGACCTTTGATCAGCTTAGTGGGTTTTATTTCAAGGTCGTATTCCAAGATGGTAGCAATCCATTTTCCCCTTTTCCCATCAGGGTCTTGGGACAAGATATCCTTAACCACTATATTTGGCACATAGGCAATGGTGTGAGAATGCAGAATGTACACCCTAAAGTCTTTTAAGGCCTTAATCAGAGCATAGGCCTGCTTTTCCATGATGTTGTACTTCAAGGGTGCATCTCTTAAGGCTTTACTGAAGAAGGCTTTATGCTGTTCATTACCTTCTGAATTTTTCTGCAGCAAAACTGCAGCTATTGTGTGTTGGGAAGCAAATGAAAAGATCAGAAAATATTTTGAGAAGTCAGGGCTGATAAGCACGGGGGCCTGAGTGAGTGCAAGTTTTATTGACTCAAAATATTTCTTGGCTTCAATAGTCCACTTAATTCCTGCATCTTTCTTTAGCATTTCAGTCATTTTTCTAAGATGCTCAGCAAGATTGGGGATAAATCTTCTAAGGAAATTTATCTTCCCAATGAAGGACTGTAGTTCCTTGATTTTTCTTGGATGTGTAATTTGTAGTATTCCCTCAACCCTCTATGGGTCTATCCTAATCCCTTTCTCAGATATAATGTGGCCTAGAATTTTACCTTCTTGCAGCCCAAAGACAGTTTTCTTAGGATTTAGGGATAGACCGTACATTCTACATTTTTCAAAAACTTTTCTCAGATGTTTCAAGTGTTCTTCTTCAGTTTTAGAAAAGACAGTCAAGTCATCCAGGTAGATAACTATGAAGTGTCCTATCTCCTCTGAGAAAGCTATGTCCATCGCTCTCTGGAAGGTAGCTCCAGCATTCATTAGTCCAAAGGGAATTTTCACATACATGAAGGTGCCCCATGGAGTGGTGAAAGCTGTTTTGAGTTGATCTTCTGGGAGTACCAGAACTTGATTATATCCTGAAAAACCATCAAGCAGGGAGATTCTCTTAGAGCCTACTACCTTCTGTAAGATATGTTCCATTCTAGGCAAAGGGTAGTTGTCTTTCAGGGAGGCTCTATTTAGGTTTCTGAAGTCTATGCATAGTCTGATCTCCCCTGTTTTCTTCCTTACAGCCACTAGGTTTGACACCCAATCAGAAAACCTTACAGGGACTATTATGCCTGCTTCAAACATCTTTTTAATTTCTTTTTCAACAGCAGGCAATTGTTTTGGATTAATCCTACGGAGTTTTTGTCTGAAAGGCTTCTGATTTTCCTTTAGTGGTATCTTGTGTTGTATAATTTTGGTGTCATAGGCTTTCAAGTCTTTATAGCTCCATGCAAACACATCAATGAATTCCTTAAACAAGTCAATGCATTTTTTCTTCATGTTTGCAGGTATAGACTTAGCCAGTTTTATCATTTTGGGTTTGTCTTCAGCGCCAATGTTGCATTCTTCTATATCTGAGTCAGCATGTTCTATGGTGGGATTCTTTGCTACATCATCGATATCAAAGAGGTCCTCTAAGGGTGCCAGGCCTCTGGGTATATTCTTGTCTTCGGCCTGCAGCACTTCGACCTCTTCATTCTCTGCGTTTTCACTGTCTTCATTCAAATCTCCAGCTTTATCAGAAAAAAGGTTTATTGCTATGTTACAGGGTGTTTCTTCCTCATATGAGGAATCTTTATCTAGGCGGATGTTGTCAGATTTAGAGTATGAATCAGAAAATTCAAACTCATTTATGCCTATTAGGAAATCCTCAATTTGTTTGTCTCCTTCAAAGACCTGCCAATATTTTTCATTGTCTGGCACTGCAGGCCTGAATTTGGTCTAAATGATAATCTGTTGGTCAGCTGGGGCCTTAGGATATGAGCTAGATAAACAAGCTAATCCATTTGCAATTGCATTTTGACCCCTGGGAACAAACACTAATTCATATTCAACAAACGTTTTCAGCAAATCTAGAGTATCATTCCTGTATGCCCTAAGCCTGGGGTGTTTTTCTGAATACTCACCATTCACCTGTTTGATCACTAACTCTGAGTCTCCTTTCACAGCTACCCTACGGGCTCCTAATTTTTTCAGCAGATTTAAGCCCAAGATCAGAGCCTCATATTCTGCAATGTTATTAGTGCATTTGAAATGCAGTTTGACAGCGTGGCTCTCTGCGTGATCATTTCCTGTGTTATGTAGCCACACTCCTGCTCCAGCATTTTGCCTAGTACAAGACCCATCGAAATCCATTTCCCATAGGGGTTCGTTGTTTACTTTGTTTTCATCCCCTCCCCTACATCAGGGTTCGCCATTATGTCGAGTTGTGAGGTCTGTACTAGGAGAGGGGTTATTTTTTTTTTCATTATGGGCATGGAGATCAGGGAGGTGGCCAAATTGATGTTTTTGTTCTGTTTCTGCTTCATTCAGAGTTACATTTTCAACAGTTTTCCCATGGTCTTCTTCTTCGTATTCTTCTAGAGTAGTCATTATGTTGAAATCCATGGGTTGTATGTTTGTATTTCCATTATCTGATCTCGGCTCTTCTGAGGATTGGTCATTGTAGAGGATAAAAGAGTCTAGATCTGTATGTACAGAGTATAATGGTGAGTTTTCAGGTTTCTCGGGGCTGCTGACTAAGAATTTCATCTGAGACTCTCTATACAGTCTTCTAAGTTGGCCAAATATAGGGATAGTAGCATATGAGCCATCCATCTGCATTGTCCCTTGCAGTTTGGCTCCCCATGATCTTGACAATAGCATGCCATACTTTGGTGGCACATCTTCCACCACAACATCCATGACCATACACTTGGCAGGAATCTGGGTCAGACTCACACATAAATCTTTGATCAGTCCTAGGCATTTTACTCTACTAGAGTCAAATGAGTATAAGTATTTGTAGGGTCTGGTGATTTCTAAGCCTAGCCTCTCCATCACTACCTTAGGCATTAAATTGTGTGATGCTCCAGAATCATGCATTGCATTGTGTAAGATCTTGTCATGAATGGTAAGACTGATATAAAAAGGTGGAACTACCCCTTCCTAAAATTTTCCTTCAATTTTTGGACCAAAGAGTAGGGCTGGTTGATCATCATTTAGATTTACAGAATCATTTATTTCTCCCAGATTCAATGCCTTCAAAATTTGGCCTTTATATACATCTTGAGTGGCCAGCTCAGATAATGGTACAGAAATTTTGATTTTTGCAAGTTCACTCTCTAAATTGAAAGTGGACTGTGTCTTGGAAACACTTGACTCTGTTTTATTTGCTGCTACCTTAGTAGCTGAGTCAATTGGTGTTTTCTCACTATGTACAAGGTTTGGAACAGTTGTATCAGGAGCACTAAATAAAGTGCTAGTACTGCTGGTTGGTTGACTTTGTTTTCCAGTGTCCTGGTTGTCCTTCTCCTTATGTTTACCAGAACTTTCAGCTGTTGTTTTGTTATTTACAACAGATGTTTTAGGGGATTTATCAGGTCTTTTCTTGATGGTTACCTCAGGAGTCTTTGTTTTGGGATTTTCTTGGCTTTTCCTACTCCTAAGTTCATATTGTTCCCTGACTTGTAACATGGCATTTTCAAATCCTAATCTATAATCCTCAGACTCAAACCACTCCTCATCACAACCAGTGGTGGAGGGCTAGTCCTCCTCTGAATCACAGTTAAGGACTGAGTCCTCTGCTACAAACATGTTTATTGTATTCCCTTCATACTCTTCAATGATTCCCTCGTCCTCATCTAAATTTTTTTCTTGAAATGGGGGAATAATTTGTTGATCTGACTCTCTTTGTCTGTTGGGAGCAGCGTTGCTTCTTCTAATGTTCTGGTTTTGGTTTCTGTTTTGGTTATTGTTTTGGAAAACCATCCTCTTTATCATTTGCTTTAGCTCTTCCATGTTTCTAGACAGTTTGTCATATTTGGGATCAGATGTGGAAGCTACGCTGTCATCCCTACATGTTACCCTTTTTTCATCTTTTAATCTTGCCCTTTTTTCCATTAAGTTTGCTTCTATAGTTATGGCTCCTTTCTGCATGTCTTCCAGTGTAGTATACTCTTTATCTCTAAGCTCATAGGCCATGTTAGCATCAAATCCATCAGGATATTTTGCTAGGGCCATACCTTGTGGAGGTTTCATGTGTGGAGGGAGAGCATTATAAATGCTGTTGAATCTAGTGGTGTAATCATGGACACTCTCTCCTACGTTCCTCTTAAGGGACATGTATTCTGCAAGGAGCTGGCGAGGTTTTGCTCTAACCTCCCACTTGCTTATGAAGGTCTGGTATAATTCAGGGAGATCTTGAATACTGCCACGAGGTAAACCTTTAAACCACTTCTTCACCTCACCTCCTAAGCTTTGGGCAAAGATCCTCATTTTGATTGTTTCATCATCAATTTCCATATAGTCAAAAGAATCCTCCATCTTATCTACATGTTGCTGAGCTATGATGGGTTCTTTAGCAGTGAAGTGTGGGATTTTTGACTGATAATCATTGGGTAAGGGTAACAAGGGTTGGGGTAGAACTAAAGGTGCATACCAAGCTGCCATGTTAATGTTCTGATGAGGTATAGGGTTGGCTTGAGCAGCTAGTATTTGGACGACAGGGACGCTAAGACCAGCAGAAGTCTGCTGAGAAGATCTAGGGTGGGAGAGCCCCAAGTTTTGGACAGAGTGTATATCAGGTGCTGTAGATGGAGGAGTTTCTCTGTCCCTAGTGTTTTGACCACTGTTTGATGGCATATTGTAAACTTCGAGGTCTTGCTGGTCTAGATGATTGAATGACCTAGTTTTTGGTATTCTATTAGGTATGTCTAGGTCAGGGAGACAATGTGATAGAGCTGCTAGGTCTTCTGGTGCAGAATTATCTCTATGAATTTTGCTGGAAGTAGTTGATCTCCTACTTACAGGTGTTCTCTTGAGGATTTTCTCAGGGTTTTCAACTATTTCCGGTGGGTTAGGGTTGGGATAGGCTCTTGTATGGATGGTTCTGAAAGCCAGAATGTTGTTTCTAAGCCAAGCAGCTTAACCCTACTTGTTGCTTCTACTGTGGTTAA